>JAZDUA010000989.1:0-293776 GCA_038098605.1 Gryllus longicercus | reverse complement strand
ATGAAATCTAGAATGCAATAAGTATGCATATGCCGCCACCCCCATCTCATCACGCGCGCTGCCAACCCTCCCTCGAAATGCGACACCCCAAACTTCGTCCGCAATGTTCCCTCGAGTCGCAAATTAGATCTTGAGAATTTCCGCAACGAATTAGTGTTATTATCTCGTCCCTCACATCGGAAGGGGACGCCCTTCCGCGGATGCCGCGCTCTCCGGCGTACCCCACACGCAGCCCCTGCGGCGGCGACTGCACGCTGTGCCGCACTTCACGGATGGCGCGCAAATTGCCTCTGCGATTGGTTGCAGGGGCGACGGAATTACTCGTCCACTGTTTGACGGTAAAATGAAGTGCGTGTTTCGGTTGGTTCACAGGAAATCAAATATTTTGGAGGGGAAATTTATTCACATTGATTTTTTCGTTAAAGTAGCAAAATAGTTTAGCATTTTCATATATTTTGAAACGTTGTGAGTTCATGAAGATTTTAGTTATCGAAATTTTATTTACACACGCAGGCGCTGCATAGCCCCCTAGGCACACTTCACATGTCGCGTGCAAATTACCTATATTAATGGTTTCAGAGACGACAGAATTGCTCGTAGATGCGCTCCAGTATGGCTGCTTTCTGTATTTTGAGGGGGAGCTGTTTTGATAATGTTTTCAATGTCACTCGGTTCCCATCCTGAGAGTAGTTATAACATGATTTCTATTAAACATTAACAGCTTATATGATAATCAATCTCATCACACCTTCAAGAATAGTGATGAATGTCATAATAATTTTTCAATCAAATGGTATACGGTCCAAACAAATAATTCAATATTGCAAAGAGCATGTTTAAATCTGGGTAATATGCTCTAAATTTATCGGGTATAAACATTAGAGATATGAGGGTAAATTGATAAATGTTTGTTGTGTAATGTTTATAACTGAATACATTATTTGGAGACATTTTTTAACACGGACACAGTGCTTTAAACTGTACTTAGTACGTAATTACAACATCTTTCCGATAAACTCAGTAAAATTAATTTCCTATTGAGCTGAAGGTCAAGTGTGCATTTCTTGCTAACCCGTACGCGGGAGAAAAATCATCGGCCTCTTAAAGCATTAAGTGAACCAAACAGATATTAATTACACGTGGCAATATCAGACGTCTGTCCATACTACTTTGAAACTTCTGAATAGAAATTGTGAAGAACCTGGACGGCTGTAAAAGGATGTGCGTTGTTTTTCAACAAAATAATGACGTGCAACGTGCGACCTCAGTGTTCCCTTGTGCATAAACGGACGTGCATATGGTTTGGTACTTCATCAGTAGTAACGTATCAGTTATTTGGAATTAGGGAAGATACTGAGCCTTTGGGATCGATAGTAGTTGATGATACTAAACATCTTGCTCTCTTATCCTGCATGCTTGTTTCACTATTTTAAATGATTCAATTCACGCATAAACTCTTCGTGAAAAACTAACAACATGTGCTTAAAGTTAACTATGGATTTCAGCTTTTCGAACACACTAAGATCACGAAAATCTGTTTTTTGCTTTGTTTTTATTCCTTTTTCGTGACTACTGAGAGGTTGTCAGTTGTGATGATTGTATGATGTAGATAATATTCTTATGAAAGGAAATACAGTGAAAGAAGTTAATGCATTTAATTAGAATTAACAAACACACTTCTTTACTTAAATAAGTTTTGATCGCTGGTTATGGTATTTAAAAATTGACAGCAGACTTCTGTGAAATCAATACAAGCTTTATTCATTCGTGTCATATTTATATTGCAACAACCTAATCGAGCATAATGAGTTAACATATTTTTCGATGCTATGAACGTCATCGTCATTATCAAAAATCAGGAATTGAAGTTAGATTTCATCATAAGTCTCTAGTGTTTCAATAGAAAAATTTCTAACTGCCATACTGGTTTGCCGTCGTCCCTTTACTAAGAAAGAAACGAGAAAATAGTAATTTCTATAGAACTTTTATACGCCACGAAATATGATTCTTGATATTTACTTCAACGTTTTATATTCATGAATATTGTACAAGTTCTCATCTTTGCGGTTTAAATTTTATAGATATGTAACCATTTAAGTTTGATTGGTGCGTTTTTGGCCTAAATAAAGATTGGGTCAATTATTCTTATTAAACTTCACAAACTCAAAATCTTTTCTAATTTATATACATTTATTTGAAAAGTGCTGCTTACATGTTGCATATTTGAATCAATTTACAGTTAATAACAAACGTTATTCTGTTGGTCTTATGTTCTTGATGTTGTGTATCAACTTAATAGATTTTTGCTTTTACGTAACTGTAAGGTTCATACCTTAAGCAAATACTTACATTTTACTATGTACCATCTAACATCAACACTTCTATAGCACTAGCCTTGATGTTTTATGAAAAATGTCGGTAAACATAATGAGTTATTACGTTAAATGCGAATAAAAAGCAGCAAGGGCGATTTATTGCTAGCAGATTTTGACAATTCCGATTTGTACACTTTTGATAATATCACGTCCAGATAGAAAGTTGAAATATTGAGTATAGAACAATTGACTGTTTATATACTTAAAACACAAACGATATTCGTGTATAAAGAAAATTAATATTACTAAATCGTAACGTTTACTCTACATGAGAGGTAGTGTTATCTCTTGATAGTATTGCTTGTGTCATATTATAAATTCTATCAAAATAAATTTTAATAAAATGAACATACAGTGTAGGGTTTCACGGCCGGTTTTTACATCATAATCAGTTATTTCCGCGCTTGAAGGTCGTGGTCCAACGGAGACCTGTCCATACGTTTCGCCTGCAACTGTGGCAGGCATCATCAGTATCGTTGCTGGCGGGGGCGAAGTGTCCTAGTTGGCAGCACCGCGTTGACTGACGCTCCCGCGGCTCTGGGACCTATATTCATGATGAAAGGCGAGGTTCGCGCGCTCGCGTCTGATTGGGTCACGCCACATGTTCTCGCGCCTGATTGGGCCCCGTCAGCGGTACTGGTTAGTTGCAGAGTTTTGGACGTACGGAGTGCCGGGTACCATGTACTGTTTAATTTTTCTCCTTCTTCTTTTCTGTTGAAATTGTTCTTATGTTTGTAAAACTCGATGGCTTCTATTTGAAGTCTCTTGTAGTAGTGTGTGGTGGTGGAGAGAATATCCGTCGCTTCGAAGCGCATGTCGTGTCCGCGTACCGACAGCGCGTGATCGGCTACTGCTGACTTGTCAGTATGTCCTAGACGGCAGTTCCTTTTGTGTTCTTTTATCCGAGTATTAAAGCTTCTCCCTGTAGTACCTATGTAAACGGAACCGCAAGAGCAAGGAATTCTGTATACTCCACCTAAAGACATACGATCCTGGGGATCTTTGGCCGAACGTAAAATGTTACGGAGTTGTTGGGTGGGTTTAAAGACAGTTTTAAACCCTGTGTCTTGCTATATGAAGAGGGTAACGGACCGCATAGGAAGACTGTTAGCAAGACACAGGGTTAAAACTGTCTTAAAACTGTCAGTATTTTTCGGCTATCATCATTAATCATCATATCGATTTATTAACTTTCAATTATTTTCCGTTTTTGCATGCCGCTTATTTTTCGCACCAGATTTTCACGAATTCAAATGAGTCTTACAAAACATAATTTGGAGAGAAATCGTGGTATAAATATTATTACATAACCATTACTAAGGGTGATAAAATACATGCGTTTTAGCACCACTAGTTTTATATTTATAATATCCTAAGGACACATTTTTTACATGTATCACTTTTCATATTAAATATTTTATGTTATATTCCATTAGTCAGCTAGTGTCAAACCAACATGCTTATGGTCATATTTATTTATGTTGAAGAAGATATGCTGTAAAAAGGAGAATATTGATATTTCAAATTATAAAAAAAAATATTTGATTTAGAGAAAAAAAATAATGGAGTTTTTTCCAAAACAGCTGTTCTTCCTGGGCCGTAATGTTTGAACAGTTGAAGTAAACACATCTGTTCAATATAAAGGGACTGAGTGAGATGACAGTTTCTAATTTCACTTACTGTGCTATAAATATTAACATGATTGTCGAGATTGTCGAAGAAGTAGTAATAATAATTCGTTTATAGTTTTGTTTAGTTCGTCCATTGATTAAACGTTTTTGATGTACGTCATCTGTGATGTACGTTTTGGTTCATGATTCTTGATCAATTGGAAATACCGTAGCTACGTCTGTGTTATACAGTTAATTGCACGATTTTGATCATTTTTCTGAATTCTGATTTTTGTTCACTTTTATTTGCACAGTGAATTTTTAAGTGAACGCATGTCATGAGCATAGTAATGATGAACGATTATTCATGGAATTAATTTTAAGCATATTTAATATTAATGAGATGAAACTAAAAAATGATATAAATGCTTCTCTGCCGTTATTTGTTCATTACGTAGATTGATAGTGTTAAGGTCTTCTTCACGAAAGGCTTTGATATACTACGTGCAAAGCGTTTGTGTGTGCGAATGAGATTATAATTAACGAAACGAAGATAGCGATTTTTTAAGTTTGAAGATTGACCTTTCTGAATTTAAACTTTAGGAAGTGTATACACACCCAAAGTCCAGCAGTCGGTGTAAACGTGTGTATATTTACAAAATATATTAATTATTTTAATTAAATGTTTTAAGTAAAAGTGAATAATGGAATTTTCTCCTATATTCCAATATAAATATAGATCTCTGTATTGTTATGTTCTTCATGTAATGTTCATGATATAATAATAAAAGTAAGGCCGAAGTATCGAACGGCTAAGAAATATAATTTAAAAAAAAGATGTAAGTATTAAATATTTCAAGTATATTTTCAAAAACTTGTTTACAATTGTGTTAGCAATTACCAGTAATTAAATGATTCAGAAATAATAAATCTCTCTCATTTCATTAGTCTTTGTACGTTCATAAGTGTTGAACGACTGGAAACAATATTTTTCAACAAGTTTCGATTTTCCATAAAGATATTACTTTTCTCTTGCAACTGTCCTATAGCTGTTTTTTGTGTGATGTAATCATAAGGTTTAAGCTAGTAGGTAACAGATAGATAGGAGGCAAATAGGTAGTTAGGATCGTTGTAGTAGGTAGTAGATGCAATTAGGTAGGTAGACACGTATGTAAGTACTCTAATTGGTGAATTAGGTATGTACTTCTTTAAGTAGAGCGGTAAGTAGCTATGTGGGTAGGGTCGATAGTTAGGTAAGTAGGTTAGGTTTGGTTAGCTAGATAGCTACGTAGGAGGGTAGTTCAGTTGGAAGCTATATTTTAAATTCAGTTCGAGGCAAAATACCCTGCGCGCTCATGACGATGTATCATCCAAATCCCTTCGCAGATTTCATCTTCTGCGACCGATGAGAGCTCTCAAAGGAATGGCAAGAATCCATAGACCGGGCAGTTCCTTATTGCCTCTCTTTTGACTCGAGTGCGTTCTCTCGTATCCTTTATTGTCAGGGCGCTCGAGCCCTTGGGTGTTTGCACTGCCTTTAGCGAGGGGACGCAGCGAAGGGCGATGGCCCTGCAGCCTCCGGTCCCCTCAATCGTCCATACGTCGCTTTCGAGGTTTCTCTTGCGAATGTTTCCGGCAATGGCGGCTAAACGAAGGACTTCCTCAAACTCTTGCTGCCTTCAAGATGTAGAGAATAAATTTGACCAAAACCAAAAATAACCTTGAAATTTAATGATGTCGATGCAACTTTCCCGTAGTAGTTATTGTTCCATGGGAAAGTTCCCCTCCTTTATCTTAAGTATAGTAAAACACGATCGCATGTATTTTTAAACCTGAAGTAATCGCCGGAACGAGGGTTGTTCCTGATTACCTCTATGGCTGCCATGATGGAATTTCATGCAATGGTTTAGGTTGTAGGAGTGTAAATTGACAGAAAAAAATACCTTACCATGTCCTTTTTGTATAAAATTACAAGAATCTAAAATGATAAGCGCGACAAGCCAATCAGCCTCAATGTGCATCGCTACACAAGCGTCGAGTTGCGGTGGCCCCACGTGCAACTCTGAAGCCAAAGCCTTCCCCTTCCACCCTAAACCACAACGACACCACGTCCCGCACTAAGATATCCCTTCTCCAATTGCAAGCACATCTTGTCGTCTTTCAACGTCTCTACCTCAGTCATAATAATTATTACAATTATGTCTACGATATTTGCTGTAAGCACTGAATTAATCAAAAACCCTTCGATCAATTACACACAATTACCACAGTCAAAACCATCTTCGATCAGTTAGCACAATCAGAACCGTCACTTCTGAGACAAACGGTCTTTCTACGAAAAATGGATGTTCGGGTAGCCGGGCTAGGGATTTCGCATGGGGACTCGATGAGCAGTCGTTGGGTCGTGGATGTCGAGCTGTAGTGCGGAGTCTGGCGAGTATACTACTCCTACCCAGCGTTTCCGTGTGATTAAGTGTACATCCCAGTACCATGCTTCAAAAATCCTTCTATTTTCACCGAACGTTCTGCTGCCAATAACAGTTGATTATGAAATTGTAATATTATAACTCTATTGTGTTTTCCACGCCCACAGGAAGTTCGTTTACCTGAAGTCGATATCATTTTATATTAATAAATTAAATTGACACTGATTGGAAGAACAAGTCTTTCCACCATAAATGGAATACTAAAACATTACGTTCTTTTTGCATTGTAGCATGTGCTCGAAAAATACCATCCTATGTCACCTTTATTGTTTTTACGACTGTGTTTTCACAGTTATTTACAATATATCTTCTCAACCGAAGAACCTAAGAAGTGCATTTTCTAATCGCCACACAGTAACTTATATTGGGAAAAGTATAATACAAATCTGAAACCGTACGTCGTCAATTACCGTAGACCTAAAACATCCTGGTATTTAAGCGTACCAGGATGTCTTCATTAAAATCCTGGTAAAAATACCAGGATCCCGGTACGTCTGGCAACCCCGCTCCTACCTGCTACAAAGGGATCGCAAAGCATCGACAGGCGCTGGTCTTCTGCTGACTTCATCGCCATCGCTCCAGCTCTTTATGCCTTCTCTCGGCGTCGGCGGCGTTTCCGTCGCGACTGCGCCCGCCCCCGCCAGAGCGCAGTGTTTTCGCAGCCGGCGAGGGCGCCATATATCAAGGGTGACAGTGGCTTTCTATGAAACACTCGGAAGCTTTTAAGTCGCGCTCCTTTGACGCCGCGCCACCCGCTGAGGGCGCGGCTGCGGCGTCGCGCGGCCGACTGGCGGGGGCGGGGGCGGGGGCACCGAGGCTGTGGCACAGGAAGTGCAGGCGGCGGAGGGGAGCAAGGACCGAGGCGAAGGAAGCAGGGGCTAACGCTGTGGAGTGGAGTGGAGTGGAGTCGTGCGGAGGGGAGGAGTGGGGGCAGGAGGGTGGCTGGTGAAAGGCCGGGGGCGGGGGCGCGGGCGGGGCAAAGACGAGGGACGGGGGCGGGGGCACCGAGGCTGCGGCACAGGACGTGCAGGAGGGAGGAGGCGGGAGGGAAGGAGAGACAGGGGCTAACGCTGTGGAGTGGAGTCGTGCGGAGGGGAGGAGTGGGGGCAGGAGGGTGGGTGTTGAAAGGGCCGGGGGCGGGGGCGAGGGCGGGGCAAAGACGAGGGCGGCAGGGCCAGGGGTGGGCGTCGGTAGGGCTGGGGGAGAGGGCGCGGGAGGGCAGCGACCGAAATCGAGAGCTGCTATGTTCATATAAACCCCGAAGTAAGAAGTGCTGGCCGTGAGACACTTTTCCGTGAGGAAGGTTGGAGGTATAATTTGGAGCGTGCGAGGTTTCCGAAAATTAGTAAAGACCATCATTTCCTAAACTCTTATTCTGTACATGCCCTCAGTAACCTTCGCCCCTTCCCCGGCTCGTATTCGTGATAACGAACGCAACGAAAACTTATTATGATCCCAAAAAGTGTTACGAAGTTTGTAGTCAGGATGTAATCATGAACTAGGCGATCATCATAACTATTAAAACTAAAATTGTACATTATGAAATGATGTAATGATGGGTTTAATGCATTAGAGTGGTATTACGATGCGAGCGAGAAACGAGCGAATATCATAAATTTCGCACGAGTGTATTAATTCTCATTGCATCGAGTTTCATACTGTACTTTCTCTACGACTCATGGTAACTTTTATATGTTAAACTTTCACATTGAATCGATCGTGGCAATGGACATGCATGATTCAGCCAAGCCCACCTAGTTGACAGCTATCTCTCTCCCACTGCAGGTGGCTTTGGTTTACCACTGCGCGTGTCAAATAGGATCGAAGGGAAATTACGGTCCAATGTATTTTAAATAATATTTCACGTAAAAATTACTACCAATGAAAGACATTAAATGTGAAATGCATAATATAATACTAAGTGCAATTTTAATGTACACAATCGAACGAAACATTTACTGCAACGAATCTCAATTATTAATTGTCAATTCTTGGTTTGTAAGCTTCTCTGTGGTTACTCGAGGACCTGTATCTCATAATTAAATCGTAATGAATATCATAGTGCAACGGGTTGCAGCCATAAAATGACTGAATTATACAACAGGAGTAGAAAAACAATATTGTTCATTAGCTTCCACCCAAATAAATGCTAATGTAATAGCAGGACGCAATGTACAATGCGCCGGGGAAATCGCAGCACCGAGCCGCATCAGGGCCTCTTATTAAAAATTACATTTATGTTGGTAGCAACTAGATCACTGAAAACCGAGTGAAGGAGACAACACCTACAGCGTCTATTCTTTCTGATTTAGGTGCATACTGTCTCTAACGCAGCTAGTGCTACCAACATAATTTCTGCTGCAAACTCTCTCACCAGAAAGGTGCCATTGGGGACGGGCTTTCGTGGCGCGCCATATATAGCCCCCAGTGTACTCGCACGGAGGCCATACGTCTGCTGTCCCTCCGGCCCTTTGCGCAGCCCTACGGCGCCCTCCGCGCCGCGAGGAAGGGCCTGGGCGCCGGCCCGCCGCACCCACTCAATCGAACTGCCGGCCATCGATATGCGCCGATACGTTTCGATACCTCGCTTTGCGTCTCCCGTGCAGTGGGGCAGCGCCGGTGGGTGGGGGCGAGGGGGAGGGGGAAGGCGGAGGCGCGAGGCAGGGGGCGACATGAGGCGGGATGGGTGGCGGTTTGGTCAGCTGAAGCAGGGTCGGGGTAGAGCTGGGAAGGGTGGGTTCAGCCCGATGGGGTCGATTGGGGCGGGTTACGGGTGAATGTGACGAATAATATGGATAAATTTAACCAATATACGTCCACTTGAAAAGTGTCTCTTTCTATGGTTTTAACGGACAATTCGTCGTATTTGTACTAATGTGTACATTGTGTATGATGCATATTGTTTGTGTCAAATAAGAAATGCTTCATAATCATAAAAGTGTTAAGGAATGCTGTGGGCACCACCTCAGATAAACAAACGTTAATAAAAACAGCATTAAATATTTGTTCGTTATTTTCTGAAGCTAGCAAGACAGAAACAAATGTTTTAGGAGATTGTGGCACCTTTAAACCCTTTTTTTATGGTTCCGATGATGTTCTTGCATCGAGAACCGAGAACTTAAATTGTTTCGCCAAGCTATTGAATTATATTTTTGTTACGCTCTATATTGCGTATATTATATACAAAAGATAGTGTACTATATACAATATAGGAGCTATACAAATTTTAGTAAGATCAGCTCCTGCCGGGACATTTGGGTATCCTGTTTAAAGCGACGGTGACTCTTGTGTAAGAGTTAGCTAATCGCGCCAAGAGCAGACCCGGCCCTGCGACTGGTGAGGCGTGATGTGATTGGCTGTCAGGGAGCTTTTCATAGCTGACAAGAAAATATGAAGAAGCGGCGTGCGTGGGGAGCGAGGCAGGGCCGGGGTGAGCCCTGGAGGGCACAGAAGGGCAAGCAGGGCGGGGCGAGTGAAGATGGAGTGGCTGGCGGAGCGGGGTGGGTGGAGCAGGGCGGGGCGAGCGGGGTGGGCGGATCGAAGTGGGGCGGGGCGAGCGGAGCGGGGCGAGCGGAGCGGGGCGAGCGGAGCGGGGCGAGCGGAGCGGGGCGAGCGGAGCGGGGCGAGCGGAGCGGGGCGAGCGGAGCGGGGCGAGCGGAGCGGGGCGAGCGGAGCGGGGTGGGCAGAGCGGGCGGAGCGAGAGGGGCGGTCAGAGCGGGGTGGAGCGGCGTGGGCGGAGCCTGGCGGGGCCAGGCGTGTGGAGCGGAGCGGGCGAAGCGGGGAGGGGGCGTGTCGAGTGTGCGCGTGTGTGTGGGGGTGGGAGTTGGGGAGATCGACGCGGAGCCGTGTCTGGGCGCTGGCAGTTCGCGACTTTTTAATTTCCCAACTCATTTTCCCGCCGCGAGCTGCCGATGGCGGCCCTGTGTGTTCCATTACGTCCGAATAACGAGAAACGTCGTTTCCACTAAAGATAGGGCCACGGGAAGGGAAGTGCCTGAGTCTGACTTCCTTGCTAAGAAATGTTACGTCTTGATTAGACTCGATTCCAGAGGAAGCTTCCATCAAAAAGTAACAGAGGGCCTCGAAAGTATATTGCATTAATCTTCTAGCCAATACCTTAGAATTCGATATGTGCGTTCTCGCTGATCTTGGAGACACGTACTATACACGACAGGTTTAGGATAATTGTTATTTTGCTATTGCTTTCAAATTATTTCCTGCCTTACGGTTATTTTTTTTGCCGGGGCTCAGTTATTCGTAGTTATTGAGGGTATCATTTACATGCTGAATCCATTTTTGAATCCAGGATTCCTGGCCGTGGTGGATGATATGAAATGAAAATGATGGTAAAAGATGAAACAGAATACACACACACATACAGAGCCAAACACAAAAAAAAAACATGCCCGAGGCCGGACTCGAAACCGCGATCCTTCGGTCCCAGACCGCCACGGCAGTATTGCCTTATGAATCTCGGCTACCCGGATCGGCCCTATTCTTTTTCTTAGTCTTCTTCTTTTTCTTCTTCTTCTTCTTCTTCTTCTTCTTCTTCTTCTTCTTATTATTATTATTATTATTATTAATATTAATACTATGGAAATATTTCAAAAAAGGGTTGACAAATTACTCTACCAGAGAACACTAAGCCGTATCAGACCTCTAATTCCAAGATTTCCACGTCTAAATCTTTTTGAGACAAAGGATTAAAGATGGACGAACCGACGGACATACAAACATAGAGGAATGGACGCTTAAGAAAAAACATATTTTCTGTTTCAGAGGGCCCAAAAACCTATATTTCCGTTGAAATCTTGAAAAAGATTTTCCACGGCATAACTCAACTTTATGCTTCGCATATTTCTCCTTGGCTGTCGCCGATGCCTCGGCCTCTCTCCCTGGCAGCAACATCTCAGTCACAACGCTCTTGCTGCAACGGCCAAGAGAGGAAGGAGCACTGTAAGGAGAGACGAGCCAAATGTTTCCGAAACTAGTGACACTACGGTTCCAGGTTCCCCTAGAGGCGACTTGTCTCTGGACGGGGACCTTCGAGAAGTAGAAGATGACGGCAAAATTCTTGGGAAACCCGAGCGCTGCCTGCCCTGTCTCTACCAGGCGGCGTTCGGAAAAATACGGCACGGCATCTTTTCCTCGGTTCTGAAAGATCACGGAAAGAAGTCCTTATATATTCTGTGGTCTGGGGCAAATATGCACCCGCCGGTATTTAAATTCGCACATGCGTCCGGGCTTAATAGGTCTACAATGCTAAACCATGCCTTCCAAAGTGCATTCTGATTCTGCCGGCGGAGCTGCGTGCGCGAGAATCAAAATCGCGCCCACGAGACTATCGCGCACGTGGCTTCTGAGCGTCTCTCCCACTCCGGCACGCGGCAGCTACGTCACAAGCGAGTGATTGGACATGTGCTGGACACCGCTGCCGTAGACGGATGGAGTGTTTTCTATAAGTACCAGGTCAACCCGGTGGGGAGCAGACTTAACTTAATGTTCGCTAACAGCTACACCGCGATGGCAGACAAGGAGCGTCTCTGCGACAGGTCAGAACCACAAAATATGAGTACCTCCGCGCGATGTTCCGAGAGTTTGACGTTGTGGTGGTTGGGGCCGTTGGCGTGAAGGAGTTCGTCACCCGCGGCGAGCTTAAAATATTACGTGAACGCACTGTCCTCAAGGCGGGTTAATCGCATCTGCATAGATAGTCGCGATCTGTGGTGGAGTGTTGCAGGCGATAGCTCCCTGATGGAGGCGGTGAGGAAGGTGGCCTGAAGCCAGCCGAACATTAGATCTGGCGGTCTCCTGTTGGGCTCTGGGTTTCGTCGTGGCAGTGGCCCGACAGAGAGCAAAGAGGAGGGACTTGTCCCGGCGCAAGCGAGTAGCGCATTGTTTGGTCGCCGGTAGTAGCCTGGATAGCTCTGAGCTGGCTGAGCGGCCCCACCCACGCATTGAGCGGGGAGGTTCCGTGAGGGCAAACTGCGTTCCGGCATTCGTTTCCGTGCGCCGGCGGGAGGCGCGGGGAAAGGCAAAAATCCATTAGTGCCCAGCCCGGCGTGTGTCCCTTGTAGAACGCGAGGCAAATGGGGAGTGGTGGCCCACGCAGGTAAAGCGCGACCATTTCGTGGAGCGCCGCGTCCAAATTGACCGAACAGCGCTGGTGCCTTTTGAATGCCCGGCCCGCGCCTCCACTTTGCCTCGGCCGGCCTCTTGTGGCGAGGTTCACGGGCCATGATTTTCACAGGTCGCTAGATACTGTATCGCCTGGTTACAATAAGTGGGGCAGCATTTGAACCACACGGAAAGAAAATGTTAATTGATAGGATAATTATATGTGTAGCATATTCGGTAGTGGTAATGGGATAAATGCATTTTGTTGGATAATTTTAATAATCTTGCAATAATATATTTTAATATAAATCTAAAAGAATGTAGTGTACGTTTCATTCTTTTAGGAGCTTACAAATGTATAAATTTTCTTTCATAAGAGAACGGAATGTTCAAAGTTCCTTTTTAATTACAACTTGCATAGTAGAAATTAATAACACATCAGCAAATTTTAAAAACAGTTTAAACCGTCGGTGAGGCGACAGTAAGCTAATTTACTACATTTAAGAATACGATTTATCTTCTTTTCTTTACCAAGGATAGACAATAAAACTTCCCGTCGAAAAATTGCCTATTTCCAGCGCTTAATTACAATATTTTGTGTATTTACGAAGTAAGGTGTGTACATACGTACTTAGCGCAATATCCTTTGACAAAGCCTGGGCGTTTGCAGATAGACATCCGTATGCCGTATTGTCAACTTGTTAAGTGAGCATTCTCATCGTCACACAGCAACATTACTGGGACGTTGTAAGGGAAACGCACACAATAATCTGCCCTGACCCGTGAACGAACGGGGGGGGGGGGGGGCGTCTTAGAAAGCGATCACGCAGACCAACGAGCTGCCCGACATAGCACGAAAATCATTACTTATTTTGGACGAATATTTCTTTTTTCCCTACTTTGAATTATTTATAAATTGTAATTCCTACTTATTTGACATTTCACATTGTGGAAGTAAAATTAACATCATTATTCTGGCGTGCCAGGCCGCCTCGCGGACGTTGCTTTTCCTCTGCGGGCGTCTCGCACGTGTTGAGTCCCCGCCGGCCCTAATCCCGGCGCCTACGAGTGTAATTATTCATTGTCTCGGGAAGCCGCCAGGGAGGGAACAACGGCGCGCGGTTTTTGCACGGCGCGCGCTCCTCGCCGCAGTAAGAATCCCGCGCGCGAGGCCGACAAAGAGCCATTGTGCGCCATAATGCGATCAGCGAACGGCGGCGAGGACGCGCGGCACAATGAGGGCGTGGACAGCCCTGCGGAGAGCTCTGCACAAAGCGAAGGGCTGCGCGCGCGGCGGAAACAAAGGGCCAGCGGAGGGGAACAGCTCCCCCCTCACTCACCCACCCCCCGCCAGGCGCGCGTCGCCCTCGTCCGCGCCCTCTCTGCCTTCCCGGCGACGTGTCTTGCCGCCGCTGCCCTTGCCGTGCACATTGGCGTTGTGGTGGTTTCTGCGGTGGGTCGGAATAAATGACACAAACTTCTAGTGTTTGTAGGGGTCAAACATGTTCACTTTTTGTCAATCAAAATATGTTGAGAAATTTCAGGTAGCGAAGTTTTCCAAGTGACTTTTGTTTCTGAACTGTAAGCAACACTATGCTCTATTGTTGGACAGGAAAAATAATTTTTGCTCCACCAGGCTGAACCCCGTCGCTTCTCTCGTGCCATCCCGCCTTCCTCATGTGCGACCTCAGTGGATTCTCGGAAACGTGCCTGCCTTCCCGGCGACGTATCTTGCCACCTCTGCCTTTTCCGTAGAACGTGCCTTTGTGGTGGTTTCCAGAGGTGGCTCGGAATAAATGTCACAAGCTTCTAGTGCTTGTAGGGGTCAAAGATGTTCGCTTTTTGTCAGTGAGCATATGTTTAGAATTCTCGTGTATCGAAGTTTCTCAAGAGACGTTTACACCTGAACGGTACGCGACGCATCACGCTCTATTGTTTGACAAATAATAGACATGTTTCCCGACATTTCACAATAAATTGCCTAACATTCACGGTCACATGTGTATTAATTCATCATTTTGCTCTAATAAAATCAACTATATTTTACCCTGCGTTGGATACACCATTGAGACAGTTCAATTTTCTGCTCCCAAATATAATCACCGGTGACAATTCCTCTTTTTCTAATATTAATATCATTCCATTCATATTTCTCCCTGTGTTGCCAAATTATTACTCTAATTATTAAAAATAATGAAGTGGCCAGCTCAAATGTTTATCAAGGTTTTTGGGTGTTTACATACTTACATTATCTCACTGAATTTTCTTCTTTCTTCTCGTAGACTAGAAGACACATCTCGTACTAGTATCGGATGGTGATAAGTTCAATTTGGTAGGAAATATTCTCTTATTTATTCCTTCAACTAATCCTAATCAAATTCATAGACCTTGTAATTTCTTATGAAAATATCAACGACATGCAGTGTCGGCTGTAGACTTAATCTTTATTTCAATCTCCTTTTTGTTTTTAATATTTGACAATATCTCCATGAATTTTCTCGAATCTTACTTATTTTTGATGGCCCTCGAATTTCTGTTTGGAAAAATAATTATTTTTCTACCTTAATTTTATATCGTATAATTAACCACGTCTTGGCTTTGCTACATTGTTTATAAAGTCTTTTTTGCAACTTATCATCTAATCTTTCCTTTGCAAAGATTTATCAGTAATCTAGGAGTTGTAATGAGATCAGCGTCTATTTCGATATTACCACACTGAATTTATTTTATACGTTTTACTACAATTCGCGGTCTAAATGTTTCACGAATATTACTCTTTTCTCGCTAATCAATTTTAGTTCACTTATTCCCCTTTTCTCTGATATTCGTGGACCACATGTTCATTTTCTATCTCCCACAAATTCAAAACAAAATATTTTCACATCACGCCCTGACGGCCATAGATCCTCACGCTCCCAAATCCAATATCTTTATTTTCAAAGTATTCGATTTCCCCTACTACCTGTGTTAAAAAGTTCACTTGTTTGATTGTTGTTATTCGAATCGATGCGCTCTTGTCGCTCCCGCAACCATTTTCTAGACCTCTCTTGTCTTATATCAACAATGTTCCATGTTTTTAATATGCTATTTACCAAAATTTATGTAATCAATGTATTTTCGTTTCATGATGACTAGCATCACCGATGACTCATTTTAATTACTATCTTTACGTAATTCCTCACATTTCACCTGTTATACGGTCTGAATGATTTTGATTTTCGAATACAAAATTCCGTACGGTATTTTACATTTCGTCACATGTAACTCTTGTGACTTCGTTATACAAGATTTACCCCCATAGGTCCATTGGCAATAAGTTTGATTTATTCTGAACTATATTGTAGTTCGTATTGTATATAGAATCCTGAGTATACAAGATATTATCGTATACAACGTTTTCACAAATGTACCTCTAGTTTAATTTGCGACATTAAAATTTTCAGTAGTAGCTCTCAACATGGCGTTGTGTTGCTGCAACTGAAATCAACATCGTTGCCGTCAACATCATAATATATATCCTTTCTTCATCAACTGTGATTGTCTCTCCGTATTTCCCTTTCTCCCTTCCTTTCCTCATTCGTGTTCTCTTCTGTCCCGTAAACACACACACTCACACAAACCCACTTACTCTCGCACGCACTAGTCCACCACCCGTGTCTGGAGACCAGATGGAAGCTTACTGTTTCCCCGGCTGGTGTGCTGCTACGCGCGGAGAGACACCTGAAGAGGAACATCCCAGCAGACCGCCGCTTAGGTCGGCGCGAGATCTCGCCAAGCTGGAAAGAGAGAGACTTCTTCACTTCTTGGAGATAGGAATTATTTACGGGAATAACGATTGACATAGTTGCCGAAACCAGAAATACTAACTAGTAGTGCTAAAAAGGGCACGTACTTTCCCGCCCATATTTCCACGCAAAATTACGTCAAAAGTACAAAAGTTTTCGAAAAACTGTACATGACTTTATATACAAATCTATTCTTAAGAAACGGATGTCATTAAGGAAAAAGTAAAAAAGCCTTTATAATCAATATTATAGTTTTCATCAACTTCTGCAGTTTTCGATAAATTAGGATTTGTAATGAACACGAAAGCTACACCATGCCTTTCAAAGTACTACGTAACAACACAATTTAATGAAAATTAATGGAGCCATTTTCTTAAATTTGGGAAATGATCCAGAGGCTTGATGTAAAGTACCCTTCAAAATTAAAATATCGGTTTCAAGAGGCCGCGACATCAGCCCCGTCGATGGGCAAATATCAATTTTGGAAAAACATCAGCTGAATGGTTTAGCCCTGAGTGCTGTTCGCAGACGGACAGAATTTTCGCCCTCATTCTATTTTTCAGAATCAAGGAATCACTAAACATGGATTCTGGCTACACCACGTGATAAGTGGATTTTTTCTAAATTTAGCAACTCGATTTATCGCCTTTTTCATTACGCGAACCCAGTAATAAGTGTTTTCTTTCGAAAATTTCCCTTCTTTGTGCATATCATGCATAACTTTGTGTCTACTCCGTAGCGAGAAATTAAAACTCGCTCCCAAATTTCCAGTAAGGGAAATGCCTCCTCGCCTGAGCTCGAGGATTCCAGGAGCGGAGGCGATGGCTCTCCGCCCCCACCGCTTCGCCTGAGGTCCCTCGCTGCCACGTCCTCAGCCCTTCAAGAGGGGAGGGCGGGGGCGAGGGTCGCGGCTCAGCGAGGCGCAGCTATGCGCCTGTCCTCCGAAATATTCCAAGCGCGCTGTTTGCCCTGGCTGCGAATCTCTCCCCAAACATTTATACTCCGGCGCGTGTTTGGCGACGGATACTGCGCTCAAAACCCTTCGCCCCCACGCGCCGTGTGATTTCGGGAGTTTTCCTCTTTCGCCTCGCGCGCCCGCCATCCAAAGGAAAATCCGCCGATGTCGCTTGTAAACGTGTTGCGTCGGGAAGCACGTAAATATTTACGTTGAATATTAAAAATGGTAAACCCTACACAACGTAATCGAGTAACTTGCGTTTGTCAGTGTGCCCGTCTGCCCGTGACAGAGTTCGACGTGTTGGTCATTCTCTTTCGGAACGATCTATGTTGCCTTTGCTCGCCTCTCGGTCAAATAATAGCTAACGGACTGTTTTGGATGATTTCTGAATGTTTCAACAGAATTCTAGAAAACGCTTTTTGGGGTACTTTTAAGCACATAAAGGTTAAAGCACAGGTATGACAAAGATCTCTTTTAAATATTTTCAAAAGAAATCGATTGACACTATTTTAGACGCATCTTATTGCAATTTTATGGAAAAATTCGAAACCAGTGGTGTTACAACATCATATTCATTCTAAAAATATTTGTAACTTTTGCAGTTTTATAAAATGTAAAGTGACAGAAATAGGGCGTATACAAATGTTGTAAGCGTACTGACACTAAATTCAGGGAAAAAATTAAAGAAAAACTTAGAGCCCTTTTTTGAGAAAACCTTGTTTTTAAATTTACCTTTAGTTAATGCAATATTGAGCAAAAGCTACTTCTTACTTTTTTTTAAATTTTCAACATCTTATTGAAAAGTTAAATTTTTAAGAATAGAGTTTTTTAAGAAAAATCTCTTTTTTTCGATATTGTAGTTATATCACGACCCCGAAAAAAGTTTAAATGTTTGCATCTTTCAATTTTTTTAAATTCAAAAGTCCTTAAAACTTCATGTAAGGTATCCAAAAAATCAAAACATCTATTTAAAATCCAAAGGCGTATAAGATGGAAAACATTATTTTCTAAAAATGCTGCTTTTGCCGCTAGTGTGGCTCACAGACGGAGAGACTAATGATTTCCAGTAAACAAAAAACAACCCATGGCCACTGGTATCCCAGCCAAAAGCTCATATTCTATATTAATTTTAATTTTGAATACAGGTAGCCTCTGAGTGTTTTGGGTAAGGTTTCGTAAGACAATACTCTATATCGTGTAAGAACAACTATTTGCAATAACAAATGAGCTAAATATTTTGGTAATTAATGCCCTCAATGAGGAAATTGCTAACCATCGTGAAAACAACTATTTGAATAACTATATTCTTCCTCAGCTGATGAATACGTGTGCAAATGGTATTCAGAAGGGTGGGGGCCGTGGTCGAGGATTGGCTGGATTCCCCCTCCACCGCTTGGAGGCCTTTTCATCCGTCATTCATCTGTCATCTCCCTTGATCCACCGTGATCACTCTGACACCCTTCATGCGGTGCTGCGCGGAGAGACGCCGTATCGGTGGCTTGGCCATCTGTGCAGCAACAAGGCGGTTGTGAATGTGCAAGTGTTCTTTCTTGGCTGACCCCAGAAAGTGTCTGAGAAACACCATCACTTCGTAATGTGATGTCTTCGAAAAACAGTTACAAACTAGATTTGCTGCCTTGGAAAATCATTGTTGTAAAATGACGACACATTTGTGTGGATGTATTTTATTAATTGGCAATGAATTTTCTTTAGAAACTTTCAAATATTTTAGTTGAGTTACTGAATCTCCCGTATCTAGCTACATCGATATTAAAAATGATTTTTTTTGAAAATTCTGGTTATTATTATTATTATTATTATTATTATTATTATTATTATTAGCGTATTTTCCAAATAATGGAAAACGTTAAGCAAAAATTGACTCGTTTTGTGGAGTTCTAATTATTTTTCGTTGAGTTCTTCTTAATTTTCCAATATTCTTTCATTCTGTTGGAGAATGCCAGTTTTCTTTCTTCAGACCATTTCGGTCTGTAGGGTTTTGATTTTGGTTGTTCTGCTTTGACTTCCCATTTGTTCACTTTGTTACGGAAGGTGATTTTGTCTGAGGTGTCAGTTATGTCGGCGTGTCGCATGTCTTTTTTTGTTTCTTTCATCCATGGTGTTGTACTTTTAAGTGAGGATATATAGTTTAGTATTCTTTTAGTTAGTCGAGTATTTGGTAGCCTGTCTATGTGTCCGAAGAATTTCAGTCGTCTTTTCCTCATGTCGACTTCTATGTTCGAGTACTTTTCAGTTGTCTCAATAGATTGTAATCTGTATCCATCGGGAGTGAGTCTCGCACCGAGTATTTTTCTAATGATTTTTCTTTCTTCTTTTTTGATTTCTTCCAGTTCATATTTCTTGCTGAGCGTGAGTGTTTCGCTAGCGTAAAGAGCTGCCGGTTTGATGACAGTATTATAATGTCGAATTTTGGTTTTCTTAGACATGCATTTTTTGTTGTACAGGTTTTGGATTAGTCCGAATGCTTTCTTGATTTTCTGGAGGCGGGTTTGTTGTGAAATTATTTCGGATCCGGTTGGTTCGATGAACTCACCCAGGTATTTGAAATGTGGTACCCTTTTGACCGTTCCATACCTTGTGTGCATGTTGTCACCTTTGTGGGATAGGACTTGAGTTTTCTCGAAAGAGATCTGTAATCCTACCCTTTCTGCACATTCTTTGAGTGTTTCTAATTGTTTGATAGCGGTCTCTTGGTTTTCAGACAGTATCGCTATATCGTCGGCAAATGCAAGGTATGGTATGCAGAGGTTATTTTTGGGTATGCCGAGAGTGATAGGTTTCCAAGCATCTTGTCTTTGAAGTTCTTTTTCCCATTCTTCCATTACTTTGTCCAAGACTAGGTTGAACAGGTGAGGAGAGAGGCCATCTCCTTGTCTCACGCCTGTCCGAATTTCGAAAGGTTCTGAGATTTCTCCCATGAATTTCACTTTAGAATTTGTTTTTGTAAGTGTTTGCTCGATAAGTTTCCGTGTTTTGTGGTCTAGTCCTCTTTCTTCTAGGATCTGGAATAGTGATGGTCGATCGATAGAGTCGTAGGCCTTTTTGAAGTCGACAAATGTACACGTTACTGGTTTGTTTCGAATTGCTCGCATTTTGATTAATGTTTTTAGGTTGAAGATTTGTTCGGGACAGGATCGGTTTGGTCTGAATCCTGCTTGAAAATCTGATAATTTTGGTTCGAGTTGTTCTTGTGTTCATTTCAGAAGACAGGCCGAGAGAATTTTGTAAATAACTGGAAGGAGGGAAATTCCTCTGTAATTGTTTACATCTGACTTTTCTCCCTTTTTATGTAGTGGGTGAATGAGTGCGGTTTTCCAATCGTCCGGGATTTGTTCTGTTTGCCAGATTTCTTGGACGATCTGTGTGATTTCTTTGAGTGAGTTGGGTCCAAGGTTTTTGAGCAATTCTGCTGTAATTCCATCTTCACCTGATGCCTTGTTGTTTTTGAGTCTTTTGATGTGGGAGTGGATTTCGTCTTGACTTGGTGGTGACGAGTCTTCATTTGTGTGGTCAGGTTGTTTCTTTGGGAATCTCCTTGTAGGTTCCGGACAATTCAAAAGTTGTGAGAAGTATTTAGCCAACTCTTGGCAATTTTCCTTGTTCGTTAATGCCAATTTTCCATCTTGCTTTCTGAAACATAAGTTGTGTGGTGTGTATCCCTTCATTTGGTTGGCGAATACCTCGTAGAAGTCGTGCGTGTTATTGTTTCGAAAGTTATCTTCGATCGACGTCAGTTGGTCATTGATGTATATCCGTTTGATTTGTCTTAAAGTTTTGGATGTCTCTTTTCGTACTTCGAGGAAGATCTTGTGGTTTTTTTCAGATTTGTTACTGTTGTAATTTTGGAAAGCGTTTTTTCTGTTATTGAGGGCAACTTCGCATTCTTTATTCCACCAGGGATGTTTCGGTCTTTTGGTGAGGGGAATCAAGGATTTGGCAGTCTCTATGATTTTGTCCTTGAAATTTTCCCAGTTTTTTGCGGGTTGTTCTTCCCATTTTTCAGCAATTTTGGAGTCTTGGATTTTGTGTGTGTCGAATTTTGGAATCGTTGGGGGTTTCTTGTTGAGTTTTCTCTTGGGGGTAAATTTGATCTTGATTCGGGAAAGGTAATGGTCGGAATCTATGTTTGCTCCTTTGCGGACTTGTACGTCCACCTGGGGTAATTATTATTATTATTATTATTATTATTATTATTATTATTATTATTATTATTATTATTATTATTATTATATATCCGCATTTCTCGTGAGATTTTAAAGTATATTTCGATTACAATTAGAAAAAATATTCAAATGAGTACTTATATTAATGGAAGTTCATTTTATTTCCTGGAATTTATTCTTCACTTAAAATCAATAATTATCATGCAAAAATGAGATAGTTATGATGCAAAAATAATCCGTACACATCTGTAGAATCTTATAGTTCATGTGTTAACTGAAAACAAAATTAGGTTCTCGACAAACACACTGTCACTACCTCATTTGTTAGTTCTCTTCGTATTACGTGTTTCGCTGTTTGTTGTTTTAATTCGCATTCTCTCGTGTCCCCTCTTTCACTGCCAACACAACAGATTATCACCCTCTCTGTTTATCCTTACCTTCACCTGTTGCTCCATCTCCTTCGTGTCTGTTCCAGATATACCCATCGCTCCCACTTGTGTGTTCCTCGCCCACTCTCATCTTCCGTCAATCCGCCTTCCCCCTCGCGGTCTTTCCTCTCCGCTCCGCCAGCGGCGGCGGCGGCGCCTCCGCATCACAAAGCGCTTACGCCGCCGGATTAGGGGCGGGCGACATCTCCGGCGCGCGCGCCTCTCTGGCGGCTTTCCCCTCCCCCACCCCTCCCCTCCCTTCCCCCCTCCCGTCCTCCTGCCACAGGCGGATGCCTCCGACGAGGTCGCGGGTCCATCTCATTGAGGCATTCCTCTGTATCAGTTATTTTTTTAAATTTAAGAGTGGACTCGGTAATTCTTTACTATTGCAATGTTTTAGTCTTTATACGCTTCTGGTCACATGATTGTTAATCACGTTTTACGCTACGATCTTCAAAATATTAATAGATGAGACTTCTTCACGAATATGTTTTTTTTATGTTCTGGTTTGTGCAGGGTAGTCAAGTATCCTATTGTTAAAACGTTCTTCCCCAAGTTTGGGCATGCATTCGCTATGACACTGTCATGGAAAAATTTGAATTACTTGTCCCACGTAGTGGTAAGTAATAATTTCGCCCGATATTGCACAATCACAGGGGGAGAATATGCAGCAATGATGAGCTTAATACTTGAGTGTGAGGCGGGTTGCGTAGAACTTCTCTTCAGGGGCCCTTGGATCAGCAAAAACGCATAAAACCATCCACGCGAGTCTGTGTGAATCAGACTTACGTTCATCTCCATTGCACTATGGCTAGATTATTCGAGCAATCGTGTGAGTTGTACAGCAGCGCATAAAATTCGACAACAAAACATCGAATTTTATATATTAGATATCTTCTCGTTCGACAGGATTTGTCCTTCGAGGAGGTTAATTGTACAGTACATAGTTTTTAACTTTTTGACAATGGCCATCTGCAAGCTGTTGTTTTATTACTCAGCAAAATGTAAACATTGTGCGAAGATAAATGAAGCGATGTTGAAAACTGTTTCAATTTTTAGATCAAATGACACGGTGGGGATTACGGTGTTCCGATACCTGAAATTGATACGGATGTATGCAGCATTGCGATTTGGTCTGAAGATAAGCTGCATGGGGAAGAGTGATGGTTTTGATAAAAATTTGAGCTATTCGTTTTATGTGCTCGCTTAATAAGGAAAATTTTAATTATTTGCAAATGTGCATGTTTGGAATGAACCAGGGGAGCCTTTAAAGTTCTTCTTAAAAATATATTTTAGATGACTATTAATTTTGGATACTTGTAGGGGTAGCTCATCCCCAAACTTGACATGCGTAAAACATGGTTGGAAGAATTAAGGATTTAAAAAATAACAGTCAGCACTCAACTTTCAACGTACATTAATAAGAGGGAAGATTTTTGATACATAATTTGTTGTCTGATGCATTTAAGTTAGGTTTCCAAGTTAAAATTTTGTCAACCAATACACTTAAAGATTTGGTCGGTGAGGTGATCCACGGAATACATGTATTGTGGAAATTTAATTCATCAGAATTTTTGGGACGGACTCACGCGAAAATTTTTGCTTGACATTTTAATGCGTTTCTTTGTCAGTTAAAGATGTTACTTACATTCATGGGCTATGGATGGAATACACACATGTAACATACAACTACTCTGGCCATTAGTGACATATATAAAGTTCTTGTTATATCCTGGAACATTGCGGTGTTTCTCGCTCTGATGGGACAACATATCGACGCCGACCTATATTTTGGCTTACGAAGATTTCCCCCTCCAGCTTCCTCTCAGAGATATGTCGCTTCAGCTGAGACCAGCTCTAAGCTCCCGAATGGTCTTCTGACTTGAGGAAGTGTATTGCAGGAATGTTTGAGAAAGGGGGCAGGTGTGGATAAGAATGAGGAAGGGAAGATCGCGCGCGGTCCGAGTCCCGTTTGCTAGAATACTGCTCTAGCATTTGCCTCGTGTTGATCGAACGGGGAATACAGCCTATCGGTACCGAGTAACCGTTCGCTATAATTATTCTCCAGACACTGGATGAATTCGGTATAACAATGTAGCTAGTGTCTTAAAAATGTTGCAATTCGAAGTCTGAGAATTCTAGATAAACCACGGCGAGAAATAAATTGCATAGATGCTCCATCCCATCACATGCGATGCTCACCTTATTCATTTGGCGTTAAAAGGTGTATTCTTTCGTTAATTAGGATCCAATAGAAACTTTTGGTGTAACAAAATACCGGAAATGGAATGTCGAGCACAAGCAATCATTTGTACAAGCAACGGGTAGATTAGTTACATTATGCCTGTGCACGCACATACGCAAGCGCGTATTAGTCAATTATTAAATTTTGTCCAAAAATGTACAAGGCAATGCATTTGTGAATAGAATTTAAATTGATATTTTCTATCTAATCAATTTCCACTTTTTAGTGATTAGTTGAAACCGTATTCATAAACTATCGACAAAATATTGTGGTCCTATCGTTTACATCCAATCCAACCGTTTACAATATACTTAATAGTTTGCCTATTTTTGCATTTTCATTAAAACGCCCCCTGTAAACGTTTTTTAATATTTATATTTAATCTTTTCTTGTAATCGGGAATGTGTTAGAAATGATCTGGAGTTGAAGTTTTTAATAAGATATTAGGACCTACCCTGCAAATTTAAATATAATCTATTAATAAAATTATTCGGTGGATGAATACTGATTGAATCGCTTATACCATGAAAAATGCGTTTTATTTTCATGTCGTCGTGAAGACATTGTAGATTACACATGAAGCTATATAAAAGAGGTATTTCGTAGATTAAAAAATATATATGTTGTTGGCTCGACATCCAGATAGAGGCCATGACCGACCAGCGGTAGTCCAATCTCTCGACCATGGATGAGGAGGTCGTGTGGTTAGCTCGAAGACATCTCTTCTCCGTATATACTAGCTTTTTTAACCTTAAGTAGGGCGTTCTCATCGTCAAACAGCAATAGATACTGGGACAAAAAATGTATACTCAATTTAAAATCTTATAATCATTCAAAAAGTAATTTCAAATATCTAAAATTTACCCGTAATTTCAGAAATGCCCAGAGGAACTTTGCGCAACCATGAATACGTAAAGTCTCGTAGAGAGCGAATGCCAGCGTTTCGGCAGAGTCGAAAATGAACCGCGAAATAAGAAGAACCGAGGGGACGTCATAGCGGGAAAGGAACCGGGCAAGGCATCAACTGATGTCAGTCACTGCGAGTGACCGGGAGGTCTTAGGCTCGAATCCCTACGGTGACAGGGTTTTCGACAGTAACTAGATAGCTAGGTCAAATACAGTTGCTTCCTGGAGGAGAATTCTAGCGACGCACTGCTGTAATCGGCAGCTTCCCGTGCTTTTTCCCATCACAACCTGGCAAGTGCTGGACCAGTACCCTATCTAATGGGCCACTGTCTGCACGCGATATTTCTTAGCTCTTCCTTGTCATATCCTCATCCTTTCCTTACACACATACACTAACATTCACTACACTACCACACGCCACATGCGCCACCAGTCAGGAGCTTAGAGCTTGTCCCGGAGGGGGTGGTTCCCCGCTGGTGGAAGATGGGGTTGGGGAAAACCCCTCTAGGCGACGGAACTCGGCATCCAACGCTTTCACGCAAAGTTTCCTGCCAGGAGCAAACTGCACCGACGACGTCGCGACGTCCAATTCTCATTTACTTGTGTGAAGTGTGGAGAATTTATGAAATGCTGCAAAGAAAAATGCTTCGATAGAAAAAACTCGTCGGAGAAGTTGAGAACAAATGGGCATTTTTTAAGCTCTATGCTACTTTACTTGCATGCGTAGCTTGCATTGCCTTACTTTACGTTTTGGGGTCCTTGATGCAAAAAAGTTTTTTCTCATATTTGCACGTCTTTTTTTTAACTTTTCACAGAAATACGTAACACCTACAACATCTCCGAATTTTCAATTTTTTCTATATTGTAGCTGATAAAATTATGCACACCTTATATTCTCAACGTTTTTGAACCGCTTTTTACAACTACTTGATTTGTAGAACTAAATGCACACAGTAACTTTTGAATTACAGGTTAAATATACATCTACGAGTAATATCTGAAAAGTTTGATAAAAAGCGATTATATTACAAAAAGTAAACATTTGTTTCAAAAAATTTCCTAGATTTTGCTTCTTATAATATTTTTTCATCCAAAACGTTCAGACTCAAACAAAGATACAAATAATTAATTACTTATATTAATACACAAGGTACGATTGAGAAGACACGATTTGATAATCTTCAACTTTTTATAATGTCTCGCAAAAATTATGTATAGAGAAAGTCTCCAAAAGGCGAAGGGCTCGTGAAGCAACCAGGAGAGCGAGCACAAATCTGCGTGAGCAGCGCTGAAAGCAATTAGGGCCTCGTTTGCCGCTGGGCTCGCGTCTCCGCGAAGCGAGCGAATGTGTGGAGGGGGAAGGGAGGAAGGGGGGCGAGAGTGTGCGGGCGCCTGCGGCAGTGCAGCTGCCACCGTCAGCGCCCACCCGCGCGTGCGCACGGCGCCTGCCACGCGACGCGACGGCCGCATGTAAAGTGGGGGCCAAGTACGTCCTTTTCGCGAAACTTACTTGCTAATTCTACACGTAAATTAGGGACCAACTAATCCCTTATTATTTTGTCGCGAAACTTACTTCCAAATCCACATGTCAATTGGGGACCAAATACTACCCTTGTCATTTCTCACAAAACTTACTTTGTATTTCTTCTTGAAAATTGGGAACCAGACCAACACAGGTAGGGGAAAGAACTGGTTGAGCAGGAAAGCGCGTTAAGGGGCCGATGCCGCCCCGCTGCTGTTCAGCTTTTCCTTGGGTCTCATTGAGAGTCTTCCAGTCTCGCTCCTTCATCAAAATGAAACGCAAAGAAAGCACTAGAAGTGTATAGAAATTTCATGTTTAGCGTAATAAAATATTAGCAGAGGAAAAGGAAGAATATCAAAATGGCAAGGTATGCAGAATTCATTCAATCAACAATTGATTCATTTGAATGATAACCAAACCATATTTTGAAAGAAATATGCCGGGAAAATTCGAAAGTATTGTTTGTTTTAAAAATAATATCTACGAAATGTATTTAGAAAAGTAAGTGTCACCTTCCACTTCTACCAGATGAGGTAGTCGGTCCCCTATTTACGTATATCTTTCTCGTGGGTTCCCAATTTACATCTAGGTTAAACTCATATTTTGCTTCTGGTACCTAATTTACATAGGCATGATAGGCTCGATAGCTGCGTTGAGCCATCTTCAACATCGTTAACTTAGTGGTTCTACGGTTAAAGTCCCAACAGTGGCGGATTTTTGTCGCTAGCTTTATAGCTAAGCCTAGGGCCAGTGCTATCTCAAGGATAATTCTAGTGGCCGTTCCAATTGCTTTTTTTTTTTTTTTTTAATTTATTGTCTACCTGTTCAACATACATGTTTTTCAGGGATGTGAATACAATCATATATAACTTTTGGATTATTTCCTAACTGTGGGTGCCCTAGACGGATGCGTTAAATGTTTTTGGTTGTTATTATTATTATTAATTTAAATTATTGCGGCAGTAGATTGAGAGTACAGAGAATGATCGTTGATAAGATTGTTCGATGAAGGTTATATTATTTGAGGCCCATTTTCTGCTATTTTATGGTGGTCTGAATCTGTCTTTAGGGAAGCGTGAGTTGATTCGTAAGTTCGGTTCTGCTGTGCGTCCAAGGTTGAAAATGGAGGTGCTGGGAGATGAGGGGAGTGATGTGAAAAAGTCTTCGGACAATTTGGTAATGTGTTCTTTTATTGTCGGAATTTGCAGTTCGTGGTGGATTTGCTTGTTCGAAATAAACCATGGCGCTTTAATTATAGTTCTTAGCGCTTTATTTTGTATAGTTTGCAACAGGTTTAAATTAGTTTTTGCTGCATTTCCCCATATTGGGCATGCATAAGTCATAGTTGGTCGAATTATTGACTTGTAAATTAACATTCCGGTCTCTATTTTAAGGGAGGATTTTTTGTTAATTAGTGCGTAAAGTTGGGAAAGTTTTGCTTGTGTTTTTGTTCGTGTAGTGTAAATGTGTGTTTTCCAGTTTAATTTTGTATCAAGTTGCATTCCTAGATATTTCGCTGCTGTATTATTTGCGGCCCAGGGAATATTTTCGTTGTTCAAAATTAACTGCGGAGGGGTGAGGGGATGTCTTAGGGTAAAAATTTTCGCCTGTGTTTTATCTGGATTTATTTTAATTCTCCAATTTTTTGCCCATTTATTGAATATGTCAAGGTCGTCTTGTAAGTTATTCCTAGCTGTCATAACGTCCCCGTGCTTGGAAAAAAGTGCGGTGTCGTCAGCGTAAAGCGCTATTTGCGAATCTATTAGGTGTGGATAATCGGATATATATAAATTGAATAATACCGGTGATAATGGGGACCCTTGGGGCAGCCCTGCTGAAATCTGGCGTAAGGATGATATGGCATCGTTAATTTTGACTTGGAATATCCTTTGATTTAGAAAACTTTTAATAATTTGGAATAAGTAGTCTGGAGTGCCTATTTGTCTTAATTTGTAGAGAAGGCCTTGATGCCATATTTTGTCAAACGCTTTGGTGATGTCCAGGAATATTGCGATAGTGTGTTGTTTGGCATGGAATCCTTGCGCTATATATTCGGTAAGCCGTAATATTTGATGTGTTGTGGAGTGGTTAGGTCGAAATCCAAATTGCGTGTCTGGGATTACATGTGTGTTTGTCAAGAATTTTATTAATCGTTTTAGTATCAGTTTCTCTAATAGTTTCGACAATGACGGGAGTAGGCTTATTGGTCTATAGTTCGCTGGATCTTTTGGATTCTTTCCTGGCTTTCGGAAGGGTAGCACTGTTGCAATTTTCCAATCGTTGGGAAAGTATCCTAATCTTAATGCTGCATTAAATATTGCTGTAATGCCTGCTATCGTATTGTTATTTAGTTCTTTTAGAACTTTATTAGAAATAAAGTCGTATCCTGCTGATTTCTTAGTTTTTGATTTTTTGATTTCTTGTTTAATTTCTGATGGGGATATGTACTTTATATTGATTGGAGCTGTATATAGTGCTTTCTGATTGAATTCTTCTACTTGTTTATTAAAGTGATCGTTTTCGACTGGGTTTGGGTTGAACGATTTTTCCAGGTAGTCAGCTATAAGAGATGTTTTCTCAAAATCAGAATTTGCCACTTGTGAACCTAGTTTTATTTGTGGAAATTCTTGTTTTTGTCTTTTTATTCTATGTATGGTAGACCACATATGCCTAGATGACGGGTGAATTTCTTTTAGAAAAGTCTGAAAGCTTGCATATCTATGTTGGTCTAGTTTAGTTTTAACTAGTCTCGTCAGTTTGTTTAATTTTCTTTTTAAGTCTGATCGTCGTGTCATTTGCCAATAGCGTCTTAAATTGTGTTTACTTTTGATTAGGTTTATGATTTTTATTGGGATTTGTTGCTTATTTATTGGGTTTGTTATTTTGAGATATGTGGTAGAATTTGTGAGGGATCCTTGTATGTTGCTGACTAATCGTTTAACTTCATTATTTAAGTCCTTTTCAGATTGAATGTTTTGCGGATGTTTGTAGTTAATTTTTAAAATTTCTCTGAATTTAAACCAGTTAATTTTACCTTTTTGCTGTTTATAATAAGATGATAGATAGAGAGGATGAAATGATATGATTATTGGATTGTGATCCGAATCTAGTTCAGGAATTACTTTTTGGTATAGCGGAAAATCAATATTTTTTGTGATGAGGATATCTAATATGTCAGGAATTATATTATTGTTGTAAGGGTAATGGGTGGGTTCTATTGGAGCCATAATACTTAAATTGAGAGTGGTAGCTAGATTTAGTAAATTTTGCCCTTGTGGGTTTGTTGTGTTGCATCCCCAATCGCAGTGTTTGCTATTAAGGTCACCTATTAGCATGATATTATCGTTATTTCCAAAAATTTCATTATATATTTTTCTAGGGAATAGCTTATTGGGAGGTTTATACGCCGATATTATAGTTGTGTCTTTGTTATTTATTTTGGTTTGTATTGCTATAGTTTCTAGGTCGTTGCTCGTAGGACTATTGATTAACGTATGTTTTATATCTTTGTGCACTAGTATGGCTACTCCTCCTGCGGCCGTTGCTGAGAGACGGTCGTTGCGATAGATATTAAAACCTGGTATTGAGAACTTGATTTGAGGTAACAGGTGGGTTTCTGAAATACAAGCTATTTTTATGTTGTGGCTTGTTATAAAGTGTCGTAATTGATTTTCTTGCCTTTTTATTCCGTTCGCGTTCCAGTTGAGAATGTTTGTTTCTGGATTTTTATTTACGTCCATTATCGAGGGCTGATTGTATTAATATTTGTATTTGTGGAATGAGTGCGTTTATTACTTGGTTGATGATTGTAGTTATTACCTGTTCTTGGTGTAGAGGGAGATTGGAGTTCAATGTCGGGGGGACTTGGTTATTAGGTCTTTGAGGATTTGAAAACCAGGGATTTATGGGAGGTCGTTGCGTTGGGTTTGTTTGTTGTGGATGATTTTGAGGGACTGGTTTTCGGTCAAGGTATTTAATCTCGTGGGATTCTCTGTTATTAAAAGCCTGTTTTCTCTGATTATACCGCTCTGTTTGATTTTTAAGCAGTTTCTGATATACTTCGCATCCTTTCCAATTGGCCGTGTGATTTTTTCCACAATTAACGCATTTCCTACTTGTTTCTGTTTTAGGTTCCGAGCATTTAGAATAATGGTGGTTACCCAAACACCTAACGCATCTCGGAGCGCGTCCACAGTTAGCCTGAGTGTGATCAAATCTTTGACAGTTTTTGCATTGAATTGGTAATTTTTGATTGATTCTAGGAAATACCCTAATAACACTATATAAAAATCTATCTAATGCTAGAATGCTTCTTCCCTTGTTGTTGTCCTCTAAATCTACAGCACATGTTGTTAATGGTTTTCTGTCTTTTCCGTGAAGGCGAGTAACTTTGATAACAGGGTATTTTTTAACTAGTTCTTGAAAGATTTCTATTTCACTATATAGTGTGTGAATATCTTTAATAACAATTGAGAATGTTTTTATGCTTGGGTCACGAAACGTGTGGTATTCAATGTTGTTTTCGTTGCAAAATTTACGAAGATCTCGGAAATCTTCTATTGAATTTAGTTTTACTTTCACTCTGTCTGCTTCAATTTTTGTTGTAAAATCTTCTTTTACCACACTTTTAATGTCATTTATTAACAGTTGAAAATTTTCCGCTTTGTGAATGATTATAGGGGGGATTTTTATCACTGTCTCCGCGGCACTGATATGATCGTCTTCATCTGTATCGGTATTTAATGTTTCGAACCTGTTTGCTGTAGGAATAGCATATCGTGAAACAGATTCAGTTTTTTGTCTTTTGCGCTCACTTTGTTGTGTTGGGGCAGGTGCACTATGTTGCAAGGGCGGCCAACTAGAGCGTTGGCTGTTTTGTACTTGCGTTCGTAGGTCCTGAAGTTGCTGTTGCAATTGGACCAGTTGTTGGTGCTGTTCCTGAAGTTGATGCTGCTGCGCCTGTATTTGCTGATGTTGTTGCTCTATGATGAGCTGCTGTTGGTACTCCATCGAATGTTGCATGGCGTCGGGCGTACTGTTGTTCACGGCCTCCATCGCTTCTTTGATGCTCTGTCCGAGGTCAGAGCACGGTAATTCACTATTATCTATTTTCACTAATGGTTAAAAATGCGGAATAACTTTCGGAAACACTGGTCACTTCACGAGCACTCGCAACTCGCAGTGCTCAGCTTGACGCCGACTGAACTGATAAGGTAGTGCTGCGGTCACAACCTCTCGCCACCGCTGTCAGCGCTGAACTGTTCTCTAAGCTTACCTAGTCCAAGTGTTGATAAGCAATCAATTCAAAAGTGAAAACGTAATGAACTATAAGACAATATTTCCACGTAACATACAAATGTAACGTCTCCTTGTTGTTCCAATTGCTGATTTACGTAGTTTCCCCGATCTACACCAGGGAATGTCGGAGTAGCACTCTAATAAACGTGGTAACGGACAGCGCACATTCTTTCCTTCCTCTCCCCTGACATTTCCTGTTCTGTTCTTGGTTCGACAGCCTGCTACGGGCCTTGGTCGATCAGTGGCGACCCACCGTCTCGGCCATTTGTTGAAGGGTTGCTGTGGTTAGCACGAAGATATCCCACCACCATGTATACTGGTATCCTTAACCTTAAGGTGGGCTTTCTCATCGTCACACGGCAATAGATAAGGAAAGCGCAGAGTTATAATTTTCCTCAGCCGGGTATCCAACCCGCGGTTGTGCCGTGGAAAGCGAAGACGCTCACGTGACACCCCTTACGTGTACTTGAACTTGCATGAACTTGAACTCTACCACTTATACGTATCACGAGACCGACGCAGAACTTAGAGCTTGACTCGGCTCGAGCGATGCGCGAATGGACGAGATATCTGGAAGAGAAAGTCCTACATAATCCGACGTGTGGGTCTGGTCTGGATCTCATCATCCTGCGAATTAGGAACGCCATCTCCTCCCGAATGTAACAATCCCTTCAATGGCACCTGTATTGACCAGATACCGGATTTTTATGTTCTTACATATTCCTTTGCTTCTACTTACCGTTCTCAAAATTGTAATCTTGGCGAATCGTCGCTCTCCTAACCCTATATCCAATTTTTTCATTACATATTTTTACATATTTAGTACTATATTTTGTTTTTTTATAAAATATTTTTTTATTCTATTAATTTTAGTACATCATTTTTTATGAAAAGAAATATTTTCAAAACATCAGCTTTTTTGTATATTAATGGTTAAATGTACGAGTGAAAAGAATATTTTACTTCACGTTTCGTGACCTTCAACTTCAATTTTAAAGAAACTTTTGCGATCGCTGACGTGTAACCCTTCAATGAGACTGTTGCACGCTGCAGTGATTCTTTGTTGGTCGTAGATATCGCCAGTTTGTACGGTGAGATCTATTGCGTCTAGTCTGGTTCAAGGTAATATAACTTTGCTCATATGCACCTTGGTCTGTGTTCTAAAATACGGTTCTGGATGACAATAGATTAATCTTTTACTGCAGACAGAAAGTTGTTAAATGTTAATTTGTGTTCTTCAAATGATTTTTAAAACGTTTGTAATATTTAAAAATTTGTTTAGGATTTTTTTATAAATCTAATATCTATTATATAAAAGTGTTTTAGGTTAGAGTGTTTCAATACAACATACTATATACGATTATACATATTTATTACACGTTCTTACTGTTTTAATTACATATTTATATACATAATTTGACGTTTCATACTGCACATTTTTCGGTCTAGTGACGACAGTTGACGCGCCCGCAGACAATAAGCACTCACTCACGGCGTGGCGCCAGACGCTTTTTACTTTACTTTTTTTTATTTACGACCAACAAAATAACAACAGTTACAATAAAAACCTGTACATGAAGTATCAATGAAAGAAAAAAGCTACGAGTACATAAATGCTCAGAGGCAAAGCAAAGAACTCGTCAGCGTTAATGAGCCAATTTCACAACACTGAGCAGTGGAGTGTTGTCAGCTCTTCTGAATCATCGCAAAGCAAACAACTTTTAGGAAGCATGATGATGCACTGATGTTTGTAGAAGTTATTTTATCCCTTTTGGAATTTAACTCCTAGAGAATGATTCGCGGTCTTAAACAATGTTTTAAATTTAGCGTCGTGTTTCTATTTAGAAATTATATATGTATTTCATAATGATTAATCACTTTTGTTAAAATTAATAATCAATCTATCTATCTATCTATTCTCTCTCTCTCTCTCTCTCTCTCTCTCTCTCTCTCTCTCTCTCTCTCTCTCTCTCTCTATATATATATATATATATATATATATATATACACATATATATATATAATTTAATTTCATATAAATAGAAGAATTAAAACTATTTCTAATTTCTATTAGTAATATAAAACATTTCAATTCAATTGGAATTTAAGATGTACTATTTTACTTTCTTGTACTTAATTATCGTGCTCCGGAAAACGGCAAATTTTCAACAGACAAATTCGTATAGCCAGACTCTGGTAACGAAAAAATAGAGAAATCTTCTTCCTATAAACAACAAATCTCTTTCTTTAGCACGTTGTGTTGTATTAATCCATGATTTGTGCGTCTTTATCACTGTAAAATCCACTGACGACACATCATCATTGACTAACGTTCTGTCAATTTCGTTTTGCTAAGAGATAATTCGATCACACACTTCCATTCTCAGTACCATTATTGCATTTTGCACTCCGTCTTATCTAGAAAAATGTTTTATGAACCCTTGCATTACCAAAGAGGGTATCTGAGATGCAAACCGATATATTTTTGTTGTTGTTGAAATCTGGAAAACATTGATAAATTTATGGTGTGCTTTTTGATCACATTATGATTCAATTTATAACATGTACTTGTTTTAATTAAAGTATTTTTAATTCAAATTGTTTTCTTTAAAACTGAACATTCAAAACTACTCTTGGGAAAGGTTGTAGTAATCTAATTCTCAGTGTAATTTAATATAATTACTGATGTAAATATTCATGGACGTTCATTTGACAAAAAATAACAGGTTTTATCAAATATTGATGAAGGTCGATTAATGTTTCATTTGTTAAAGTAGAAATTGAAAAGAGTTTTTTTTCTTCAAATAAATGCACATATATCCAGGAAAGTCTCTCCACAGGGGCATCTTGCTGGTGAGCGTGATTCAAACAGAAATAGTGTATCAATGTAACTTCTTACTTGCACATACCAAGCAAAAATTAAAATAATGCAATTGACGTTCCAACAAATTTTCAATAAAGGTTTATTCAGTATTATAGAGATATGTTTTTTGAACAATTCACACTTCCTCAAAAACATTTGAAGTACCTTGACAGCTTTTAGCTTTCCTTGATAGCCACAAAAATATTCGAAAAGGTTTTTTACTCTTGAGAAAGTCAAGTAAATTTTTCCATGCAAACATAGAGGATCGGGCATGTACAACCTTACTCTTTGCAATATTATTTAACTTTCCGGGATTTGTTAGGAGAAATACAGGGGGTTTTAGGGAGATAGGGCGCCAGGTTGCTGTGGTGCAAAATTTGAAAAATTATTTGCAAACTAAAAAATATTGGTTTATTTTCTGTGTTCTTACGAACCACAAAATTAGCAATTCAACTATTATTTCCACCTTTGAGTGCCATTTGTAGTAGCCTTTGAGTGCCACCTTCGAGTAACAGAATTGTAGTAACAGTTATGTACGATTAGAATTCACTTCGGTACCTGGGAATGTTGTACAAACGATGATTTCATATTGAATATCTTAGCGAACCGACACCTTCATTTTAATATCTAACTATTATTTACATGAGTTTGCATTATATGAGTTTGCAGCTGGACATTGATGTACTGACTTCCAGATACCGCCGACATTTAAATCATGCGTCGGGATTGTGATCGTTGGCAGTTATCGAATGCCTTGGGTATTCTTTCTATAATTTTAATTTGCTTGCTTTTTAAATTATTTTACGTAGTAGTGCAGGCGAGAGCGTCTTGATTTCTGTTGATCATTTATTTCAAGCTATTTTACTTTTATTTAAAAGTGTTACTCTTTGTGTTGTGCCATAGCATAAGTTTTCCCCTACTACCTCAGAGTACCCGTGCGAGAACTACACTGCGATGGTTTCATTACCGCCATATTGTATTGTTTTAGGGTTACCTTTCCACCCTTATCCAGGATCCGTCGTTTTTTTCCAACATCATATCACGTTTCGTTAAAATATTATATTACGTTTTTATATCATTCATGCACTAAGGGTTTCTTTACGTTGCACTTCTTACGAGTTTTTTATTTAAGATTTCCATATTAATGTATAAATTCAATGTCCTGTAGCCATCTTACATTCCTCTTCAGTCCACTTGAGTTTAGAGCCAGCACACGGTACAACAGAACATGTTTTGTTGGGTGGCGAAATATTGTTGTGGTTTGTCCGCTAGACTGAGTTACATTTCCCTTGCTAGCAAAAATATATTTGTCTTCATAAGTGCTCTATAGTGAATGACATACACATGTATTTTAATGAAAAAGATAATATTTTATTGAAATTATGTCAACATCCTACGTCGTGCCTGCAAAAACAGTGCAGATTCGTTCTGCTATGTATGTGGAAGTTTCGTACCAATAAGACAGCAGCGTAAAATAAGCGAGTTCGTGAGAGAGGGCTACTATGTTTATTTCGTCATCAAACTGGGAGACCAAGAGAAGCGTGAGCCCAACATTTGGATTATAGAGCATGTATATAGTCGTTGCGGTAATGGACGAACGGTGAGAGAACATCGTTGGCATTCGGGATTCTAATGGTATTGAGCCAACCTACAGACCACAGTATTGACACCTAATCCTGATCTGTGAGTGTGAAGGGATTTAACAGAAATCTCAAAATTATTATTGTACTATATCCAAATAATATTCCATCTACAATTTCAGTCGTGCCTCATTGTCTTGACGTACCAGTACCACAGCGTCCGGAAAATTTACAAGACTGCCCTTCTTCTGAATCTGAATGTGTTGCAGAAATATTTCTGATTGTGATTTCTCTCTTGAAGATGTTGAAAAGGGACCTAAACGTTTCAGTCAAAGTTCGTTAAATGACTTTACACAAGATCTTCGCCCTATAAAGAAATCGTTCGAGGTTCTCGGGTTAAAACTTCGTTAAAGGGACATGTTGGCACCAGGAACGACGTTCTATTGGTAAAAATATCGCGAACGAGAATTTACACCCAACTATTATGAATAGGGAACTTTGGTTTACTGCGTCAATTTCTCGGAGGTTGTGCTGAAACTATGCTGATCTTATTCAAAACAAAATTCATGGGATGCCCGGATTCGGCTCAATGCAGAGGGGTTTTCCTTTTACTATATATTAATAGATATATAAATTTAATTATATATCAAAATTGTTAAAAACATCAATACAAATAAAATTGATTCGGTTAACCTTGGAGCTGTCCCCCATTGGGATTTTACGTACCTTAATGTTACTAGGATTGTGAGTACTATGTATATTTCGCCTCGCGCACCCTCAACTTTCCAGAATCGTTAATTATCCTTATTCATTACAGATCATCGTTGCGTTACAGTTGGGTGTGACCCTTTTGGATCTCGATTGTTCGGCTTCCGGCAGCTTGGTCTGGCGTTCCGCTGCCGCCATTTCATTGCGCTCCTCGGCGCTCTGGACCGGGCTGTTCGCGCGGGGGCCTTCGCGCATTGAGCCGGTGGCGAAGGGAGGGCGAACAGTGGCTCGAAATGGGCTTCCAGCATTCAGAAAGTAGAAAAAATAAACTGAAAGGGTAAGGAGAGAAAAGATTATTCAGAAGAACGAAGAAGAAAAGAAATGAAAATACAAAATAAGAAATTCTTACTTCAAATAAAACATGTTTGTCTTTTTGAAAATAACGAGTGGGATAACAAATACAGTAAATTATCGTTAGCACGAACTCCCTTAATACAAATTTCGCCGTAACATGAACAAAACTTGGGTCCCGACAAGGGATTACAGTAATACAGTAATGTATAATAGTCAGATAACACGAATTTGTATAATACGATTTTTCGGTCCCTTGGATTTCGTGTTAGAGGGTTTAGTGTATACTACTAGTTAATGTTCAATACGTAATAAAACTAGGCAGAATCATTAAATATAGAAACTGTTTAAACCACTGCCTTCATGTTGGCATTTCAACTTCATAATTAATTTCTAATAGATTGGGTTACCTAGCGTTTATTTAAATTAAGTCATTAATTTAATAAACAGTGATTAGTTCGAAATGTCCACTGGTGTGCTTCGTATATTCAGTATTAGAAATTAGACTTCTAATCCTAAGATATGTAATAGATTTTAAGAATGTGTGATGCAGTGTGTGATGTGATGTACCTTACGGTATGTTTTCCTCTTAGTAAATGATTCCATGACGTATTCTAAAAACAGGATTACAAACGCAACGCTATCAATCATGCAAATGAGTTATTAATCTATGAACCTGCAATGTACTCTTTTGATAGCTCTCATTTTTTGTTATTTCAAATTTGTTTCCTTTGCTCTAATTTTTAATCTATAAACTTTTAATAGTGATAGGCAATCTAAATAAATCATGTAAGCAGGTTTTGCATTCTGTATATAAAGTAACTGAAAACCCTAAATCATCGACGCTCCTGCCATCTCTGCCATTCTGCCCAAGCCGAAGATTGGCTGCTAAGTCAGAAAAGGAAAGTTCGCTCCCGTAAAGGAAGTCTTCCCTGCGCTCTCGGGTGGTTGGCAGACTGATGCGCGCCATTGCGTTTCTTGCACCACCGCGAGGAAGAATTGCGCAGCTGCACTGCTTCGGTGGTACCCACCGGGCAATTGAACCTTGTAATCGGCGCACGTCCCCGCGCAGGCTGCAACCGATAGAGGAACGATTAGAGGTTAGGACTTTGTACGTAAGTTCGAACGCGATCGAAGCTGCGGATTTTCAACGACGAGAGAGCCCTTCGTGCGGCTTCCTCCGGGGGGGACGTAAAGCCGGCTATCTCATGTTGTAGATTTTCAGCATGTCAAAGATCAGTGAAAACTCAAAAAACTGCTAATTAGAGCATCTGGTCGATGAAATTCTTCTCCAGTAAGCGGGTGAATTCAATTCGGCCTAGCTATTTTTTACGTATTGTCAAAATTCCACCCCCGTTGGAGCAGAAGCCCTAGCATCTCCCTTTTAAAGACAACCCTGCGCTACCTCATACTTTTCATGAACATGTTGACTGAACTTCCTTTGAAACTACGTTACTGGTTCATTGAATAAGTCGCGGGAAATGTTCGCGCCACACCGATGTCCTTCCGGGCAACTGTGGCGCTGGCGTAGGTACAGGTGAGGGCTGGGTGGGGACGGGGACGTGGGCGAGGGCGATAGCGAAGGCGAGGGCGCGAGCGGCGACGGGGCCTGGAGTGGGAGAAAAAGCGAGGGCAAAGGCGCGTGAGGGCGGGGCTCGGGCCCGGGCCCGGGCGAAGGCGGTGGCGAGGGTAGGGTGAGGGTGGGGGTGGGGGCGAGGGCGTCGCGGAGACAGAAGCCAGTGCCGCCCGCATCGGCGGCGTAAGAAGCAATTAAGGAAACCGCCGGCGCAGAAAACGCGGCGCCGCGCGGGAAATCGGGCGTCACCGCCCCTCCTGTGCCCACACCCACACACTCTCCACCCCTCACAATATCCACCCACAACTCTCCAACCCCTCCACCACGCCAACCCCGGTCCTCACCCCCCTCCACCACTGCCTCCACTACCAATCCCTCGCGTCCCACATCACCTCTCGACCCCACCCCACCACCTCCGCTGCCGGCCCATCCGCAGAGCGAAAAACATGTCGGGGCCCGGAAGGCGACTTTTTGCGGGAAACACGCGCGCCTCTTAATTGCCGCCGCCGTCGGAGCCGAGCGAGGGATGGGGCGGGAGGGGGGGGGCGCTTCCTTGAGGAGGCGCCGCTGGGGCGCGTGGTGTCGCGCTTATTGGTGTTCGCCGCCGCGCGCCGCGCGGAAGGCCTCATTACACGGTTGCATTAATTGCGATAAGGGAGTGTGTGTGCTGCGCCTGCCGTGCGTACAGCCACGCGGGGACTTCGCGGTAAACACGTTACTCATGTACAAATGAAGAGTTGTGTTTGCTTCCTCGCATGCTTGTAGCTCAGGCTTCATTCACAATGCAAACTTAAACCTAACGTAATGCTGTCAACTTTACACCTAAAACCAGGCGTTTAAAATGAAGAAAGTAAACTGGGACGAAAGTTTCAACTGAACCAATCTGTATTCAAAGTATTGAAGCTCTATCATTTCTGTTTCAAGACATTTCCACCACGCTTTTTAGATTTTTCTTCGACTATCCTCTCGAGCAAAATAATTCTCTACATTATAATAATGAAATGACATAATCACAAACTGCCTCAACCTAAACTTAACTCGGCCTTTCATTTGCCTCTCCCAGATTTTGTTTTGTATTTGTGCCTTCCATGCTCCTCTATGATTGGCGTTCGAAGGAATTCCACATGATATTGACGTAAAAGCTTGGTGGTCTCTTTACATTTACGTCTACGGTTACGTCGAAGCATTGTGATAGGTCTCACTTAATAACTTTTTCTAGGTTTTGAGGCTGAGGTTAAGTTTGCTTTGTGAACAAGGCCTTACATAAAGTTTCTTAATAATTCAGGAAAAATCGTTTCGCGTCCCTGATACTAAAAAAGTGAATTGTTTTTCGCTCTTATAAGTCATAAATGTTTTTTTCTTTTGAGTAGAATAAATAAAATCTGCGTCCTTGATAAATGAAAAGTGTTTTTCCCATTACGTCGATCTCTCTGTCCGTCCCTTCTCTCGTTTCAGTAGTTATATTTCATTTCTACTTTCTTAGTCAACTCTTTGGTCTTGACATTTCTGCAACTTTTTATTTTCGAAGACACATGTTTAATACTTATAATTCAATGACAGTGATTTAAAATAATCGACGTTATTACTAATACGATTATTGTCAGAAATATGAACCCCAGTGAAGTGCAATGAATGTTTTCCATGTTGTAAAACATCGAAATGCATATTTTTATTTGTTTATATTTAATTTCATTGTATTATCCAGTTATATTCTACTGGGAAATTACGAGCTTTTAAGAGCTCTCTGCTATATCTTAAATTGTATGCATGCTCCATGCAGATAAAAAATTCTCGCTAAAATAGACATTTTTGAATGGAGATTCCAAAACATTCACACTTAACTACACTAATTAAAATAATAAATTCTGATTGTTCAGAATGTGTAAACGAGTTTTATAAGAAGGGAAGAAAGCGGGGCAGTACAAGAAATTGGAGCACCAAGTCGCTTCTCAGAGTGTGCCGTTTTCTAAGCAACGTATCTCGTCCAAATGATTCCGTAGGCTTCGTCGCCCGGAGTTGGTCATCTGTAAGCTTTGCTCAGTCAAACTACTGGTATCGCCGAATGCGCTTTTTGTTGATTTTGAGCAATTATGAGCTTTTACAAAAATTTCTAGGAGTAATTATCATGTGTTCTTTTTTCAGTTTCTGCAAATTGTATCTTCATGCTTATGACTTATAGCGCGCCCTCATTAATGCAAATACACCTATTAGAATGGAATTTTCTCAGGTGCAAACCTCTCAACTTGTAAATGGAACCTCTATTCGAGTATTTTGTAGACGAACAAAAAAATAAGTGTGCTTTGTTTATAAATGGTATCGGAAGTAGCTAAGATTGGCATTCCACATATCAGAACGTATTTTTTCAGAAAAAAAAAATTGTCGAAATGGGGACTAGTAAAATTCACTCTCTATATGGGAATTTGGTTTTTATAAATGTAGAAAAATAAAGAAATAAAAGAGGAAAGTCATGCAATATTTGATTTAGTGTTCTTCACCTAAAAGAAAGATAAAAATACAGAAAATACTTTAACGTTATCTCTTCCATTGAACATCTCCCAAAAAATTACCAATAATGCGGGATCTGGATAAACTGTTTTCATTGCATTAAAGATACTTTTAGCTTTTTCAGAGAACACACGCAATGGGAAATAAAAGAAAAAAATCTTCGTTACTTAAGTAATCTTAGCAACATTCGTGTACATATATTGTACCCACTAAGTCAATACAGTTTGTACATAGTGATATCAGAAAATATTTAAACTAGTTTAATTTTCCAACAAAAATTATAAATAAAATTTAGAAACATGTTTAAATTATCTTTCTCGAAGATATTATTGCTGTTTAAAAATAATATTAAAGTGCAGCGCGCCAGGAAAGTCCCTCTACAATAGCTCCTTGGTGCTTGCTAAAAATATATTGTTGGTAGGAAACTTTGTTGGAAGAAAACGTACTCACTACAATCACAACAGATGCTGGAAATGTCCCCTTCACTTGTCTCCGAGCGAGCCGTTTGCTACCAACACAATGCGATTTTTAATAGGAGGCCCTGACTGGGCGCAGTGCGGAGACACTTGCCTGGCGCACATTACTTTTTCCGCTTTCAAGAAGAGATCGCGAATGCGCTGAATGTAGAACCCTTTGCTATTTTGCTTCCATGAGGCAGAGTGCGGCGTAGCGCAGGGAGGACGAACCTCCGCTTTGCCTCGTCTGATGGGGCGTGTTTGAAGAAGCGGGATGGGAGGGGATGGCAGGTGGAAGCGACGTCGCGCAGGCAGCCGCTGACCGCCGGGCGCGCTCTGAATGCAGGAGCACGCCCGCACGCCCGCACGCATGTCCCCTCCGCCCGCCACCGCCCGCCCGCACCCCCTGCCTCTTCCACTACCCCGCCAGCACACCAGCTTCAGCTCACTTGCTGGACGCTTGCCGAACTAGGGGCACCATGTCTTTTGCAGGCAAAACATGAGAAGTGCCAGATGGTGGCGTGTGGTTTGAATCATATCTTAATTCTATATTGTTGTATTTCGTTTATCTGTATCTAATTTATATTGTGGTTAGAATATTATTCATCATGCCGTCAGTAAGTTCGTAATATAACTACAGTTTTTAAAAATGGCCAATTTTAAAATATTTTTTAACGTGTCTTTAAAAATGGTCAATTCGTTTTCATTCCAAATTGAAATTTCGGTTTTTGATCGTGAAACACTGAGAAAGAGGATTTATATTACGCGCAAATCACGCCCATTCGGACTTAATCATCTCCAAACAGAATACGACACTCTGTTTCTGCAGAAGGCGCTGCTTTCGCCGCCAAAAGTGTGAGGCCACGGGCTGCCCGTGATCTTTCGTTCTTCTTCCTTGTTCTATCCTCACCCCTTTCTTACACTTACTCACTCCCACACATGCCGGGAGATCGGTCGGGAGCTTAGAGCTTGTCCCGGCTGCGGTGGTGCCCCGCTGGTAGGAGATACCTGGTTGGGAGGAACCCCACTAGGTGTCGGTATCGGCGCCTTATTTTTCCATCTAGCCGGTGAAGACCACCGCCCCCTCCCGAGAAAAAAAATGCTATACTATACGGGACTAACGACCTCTGTAGATGTCGCGCTCTGAATCGCTAGCAATGAACCAGCCAACCACGCGCACTCAGTCCTTCTCTCAGCGGCCTGCTGGAACGTCTCTCGCGCCTACTCGTGCACTCGTATACGTAAGCTTCCGCGGCTGGAATCCATGAATTCTCGGCTATCCGGGAGACGCCGCGTCGTTGGCTGGGGTGCCGACGTTTCGCCTGACATGTCGCAGGCTTCCACAGGGCAGTGGGGAAAGGTCTTCAAGACAGTGAGTTCTCAGTGCCCTGAGGAAGCCTGCGCCATGTCAGGCGAAAGTCGGCACCCCAGTCAACGACGCGGCGTCTCCCGGATAGCCGAGAATTCATGGATTCCAGCCGCGGAAGCTTACGTATCTCTCGCTCACCGGCGTCTGCCTACTCGCCCGTTCTGAGCGCATGCAAGTTGCAGTGCGACTAACGCCCGCCGCCCGCGCTGTCCTGCACGTCGACAGCGTTGCTGGCCACTCCCCCGCCGCGGTGAGGCCTCCCGCCCCGACGCCCCTCCACGCATCCCCGCCGCGCGTTACGTTGGCCCTCGTCTGCCACCTCGCCCGTTAGGACAGCTGAGGTTGCTCAACCGATGTCACTGCAGTGCCTCTGCCCGTCAGGTCCTACGCTTCCACTTCCGACTCTGGCAAAATTGTCGGCACTGGCTACTTCGGACGAATTCAGCCGATGTTTGGAGGAGAATTCGTCGCCGGTGGCCGGTGATCGGTACTTTTCCCTGGTTTCTCACAAACAACACCAAGCGAAAGCAGGAGTAGTTCCCCAGTAAACGGGCCACGGACTGCGCGCGATTTTTCATTCCTCTTTCTTGTATCCTTATCCCTTAGTACGCACTCTTACAGTAACATACACTACACTACCACACATGCCGGGAGACCGGCCGGGAGCTTAGAGCTTGTTCCAGCTGCGGTGATGCTCCGCGTGTGTGAGATACCTGGTAAGGAAACCCCGCTAGTCACCAATAGGTCGGCGCCGGATCTCGCTATCTAGCAGGCAAAGATCAGCGCCACCGCCCGAGGAGGAAAAACATGCGCTACACAAACGCGACGAATGGTCTTATAAGATGACGCGCCCGGAATCACTAGGAATTACTAAATCATTCAATTTCTCAGAGCTAGCATTGTCTCGTTCGCTGTAGCGTCTCTTTCGTGGAGGTCGTATGGTTAGACACCCGACGCTAGCGAATTTTACATACTGCTTAGATATGTAGGTCGAATTCATCTGCTGCCTAGAGGAGAATTCTGGCTGCTGGCTGCTCTGACTGGTAGTTTTCCGTGGTTCCTCCGATCTACACCAGACGTGTGAATCAGCTGTACCCTACCACACAGGCCACGGACGCATTCTTACTTGTTCTATACGATTTTTAATCACGGGAGATGAATCTGCCGTTTATAAGCTTGCCCTACCTCGGGCGAGCGTGCCTCATTGGAGGAGATACTTGCACTGAGAAATCTCCACGAGCCGATTTAAAGTTCGGCGCCGCATCTCACCATTCACCGGGGGAGAGACGTCCAACTCCCGCGGTAAAACATGCACTACACAAATGGGACTCATGACAATCGCAGGTGGTGACAAGCGCAGGCCCTGAAACATCAATCGCCCGTTTTGTGTAGCTTCGTCTCTCGCTTTCGCTGCGTCAGACAACTCAATTCAGTTTTGTTTGTGCTGTTGTTGTCTGCTACCAACACATTATGCAGTTCGCACATTATGCAGTATATTCGTTTGCCCTATATCTACTCCATCGATCTTCTCCGCACACTCCAACCTCCTACATTCCCAAATTCCTTTTACTTTCGCGCTACGACCAATTTTCGGCAGAAAAACGCTTGTTACAGTGCGCTGGCAAATAAAATATGAATAACTCGCGTTGTTAAATATAGAGGAGAACTCTAACACGTAGTATAGCCAGAATCCATGTTTTATGGGTCCTTGATACCAAAAAAATGGAATGACAGCAAAACGTCTGTCTGTCCGTTCGTCTGTGAACAACGCTAACGGGTAAACCCTTCAGCCGTTTTTCTCCAAAATTGATATCGACCTGCCTGATGTCGTTGATGCCCCTTGAATTTAAAACCGATATTATCGTTTTGGGGATACTTTACCCCTGGGACATTTTCGAAATTTTTAAAATAATTGCTCTAATGTTTTATTTTAAATTTTGTTGTTGAATAGTGTGAAGGACATGCAAGCAAATAGTGTAGGTTTCATTTTCATTAAAACCTCCGATTTTTCGTAAATTGCAAAATTTGTTTGCGTTTTTCTGCAACTACAATTATGAAGATCGACTTTTTCCTTCCTGTTCCTTAAAGATAGGTTTTTAATTTTTCAAAAATTTTAGTATTCTTTGCGGAATTTTAGGTGAAATTACTGACGAAAAGTGCATGTCATTTTAGTACTACTTCATTATGTTTCTACTATTTTTAAAAAATATGTATTTTAAGTCTCATCGTCTGCTGAGGTCTTAAGCGACCGGTTTTTATCATGTTTCCTCTGCCACCTCACATTTTTCGGATGAATTATTTTCTGAATTTCATTACGATCACTACTTGTAACAATATGCGCTCTGCATTCTCGATTTCTGTACTCTCTCAAATTCCCTGCTCTCGCCGCCTTACCTTACCCATCTTCCTTCTTCTGATCCATCTGGCCCCCTTCTCATATCTTACTGAGCCATTACTGAGACAATTTTATCTAGTGGTGTTACAGAATGGCAAAGTCTTTCCCGTATTACTTTTCTATTTCCTTTGGTCTCTGTTAGCTATTCGAACTTGCCACATATTCTTGCCGGGGACACAAAAATGTTTTGCGTCTTTGTTGCGATCTCTTTTGCGTGTAGCGCGTCCCCCTCCCCCTCCCCCTGCCCCTGCGCCCAAGGCTGCAACACTAGACCTCGGAATTGTAGACGCCAAAAAGTGATGATTTAGGCACCTGAAATATGTAACACGATTATGAAATTAGGCACTATTGCGGATGAAAAGTGACGTTTCAGGCGTTAAAGTAGGTTACAAAATGCTTAAAGCAGGAATAAAAATGTAGATATGAAAAGTAATGTTTCGAGCAACTAAAAATGATCTCAAAAGAATTAATTAGGTACCTTTTATTTTTCAGAAAAGTAAAATATTTTTATATTTATGAGAGAGACTGTAAGCATATTATTATTTTCACTTTTATTTCTTTTCATTTTATTCATTCTTTCACACTTTTCTTTCTCAACCCATCAACATCGCATCTGCAGAGGTAATGGGTGCAATTGCGTAAGAGATGCGTGCTGATCGGAGACGAGCATGAAACATCCGCTTTGTATAGTCTTGCATACTATATGAGCGGTGGTTGGGTGACATGTTTCAGAGAGAAGTCGATTGCGGATTCGATCAGGGAATATTCACGTTTCGGGAAATTCGGGAAAGTACGCGCGTTTTATTCAAACAACTTTTTAAAAACTGAGTAACTAAAATATGATAATTCATGAAGATTACTTGTTTTAGGCATATTTCGGCAAAACAAGTATTGAAACCGCCGTTTTAGGACATTTTAGGCAGTATTAGGCACTTTCAGTTGATCTTTGTTTTTTTAATTCGTAAATATCTGCAGTTACTTTCCACAACCTTTTAAAGGTACTAAGTAGCATTTGTCTTAAAATCCAAGGTGTGCGCACGACAGATCCAGCCGCAGATAACATTCACATCACAATACGTATGTAATGTACGCAGCTAACCGGCGTGTATGTTGAGGTATTAGAGACGGAATGAGATAAGCTAGAGAGAAAGGAAATACATTGCACTTAAGACTGAAGTCCATGAGCCACCACTAAGAAAAAGTTATCTTTACCTCTCGCATTGGCAAGAGTTTCTCTTCCATCGTTTCATCATCTCCAATTCAGGATAATCTTCTTCTTCAACATTTTCCATCCTGGCGTATATTCTGCTCCTGCATTGCAAGAAGGGCAAGAGGCACTGCCCGTTTCCTCTTCCTGAGTCGGGATCATTCAGGCGGGCGGCCGAGCCCTGTTCCTGGAACAAAAGTAATCTGTTTCACTCGTTTCCATGAATGCGTTAGTAGAAATGGTAATTTCTTCTGAGAGTTTTTAGGTTAATATTCCTCAAGAAAATATGTTTCATCTTTTCAACAATAACTCTTGCAATATTGATTGTCAGTGTACAATTTTATGTTTTGAGTCGTATAATGTGAGCGTATAATGTGTTGTTTCCCTTTTACTCAACCAGTTAGAATTAGGTCTCCCCCGGATTGTTTTCTGATGTTTTATTCTCCCGCACTCACTTCGTAAGAAGATAATTATTGTAATCGTGCGTCGGAAAACGGCGAATTTTCGATTTACAAAGTCTTGCAGCCAGGCAAGGACAAAAAACATTTTTCATGTTCCTATATTTCGTAAGTTACTTCCGTGTAGTCAGAACCCATGATTTGGGACTCCTGAAAACCAAGAAAATTCACCGTTTCTCTGTCTGTCTGTCCGTCTGTCTGTCTGTCTGATGAAAGCTAGCGCGAAAATCGATCGGCTGATTTTCTCCAAAATTTATATTCTTTGATCAGTTTGATGGAATTCAATGCACTTCGGGTTTCAGATAGATATTTTGATTTTTTGATTACTTTACAAAGTGTCAATGTTTGCGTTGGAATCCCTGGAGTTTGAAAAATTATAATATCAATTCTATATCAATTGAATTATATCTAATGTATACCAATTGAAATAACTGATATTGAAATAATAGTTTTGAAATGATAATTATAATATTTAATATATTATATAAATTATAATTTCAATATATTTTTTTCGTGACTTCCTACAACTACAATATTAAAGATAGACATTTTTTTCTTAACGAAATATATATCTTTAATGACAAACCTTGAAATAGGTCGTGTACAATTTGACAAAAATGTGATTTTTGTTTGTGTAATTTCGTGTGAAATATAGACCATATTTATTTTTTTAAACAATTATTTTTGTAAAACCGCTCCAATTTTTTTCTTAAAATTTTTTCCTCGTTTCTATCAAAAGTAGAAATGGTGTTAGTGTTATTTTCGGAGTCCTGTCACCACAACAAATTTTTCCTTCAATTTTTTTTATAGATGCAAAAATAAACTGTGAAACGTAAGGCGCACAATTCATTTTCGATGCACTCTGAATTTTAGAATTTTTTAAAAATAATACACAAAAGTATGAAAGGAAGATAGAAACAAGGAAGATATCAACATTTTTGCTAATATCGCGTGTCTTTAACTCTCAGACTTGCCATATGACCATGTAAGCTGTAGAAAAGACTGATCATTTCAGTTCTTTTTCACTACAATTAATTCTTCACATTCACGAATTCGTTTAATACGTATATGGAATTTAAATTGTGACATTTATGAAGCAGTATTAAGGATGATTATTGTCAATTGTAACTTGTAGCGTATTGATTTTTCGGATATTTAAACTTTTCAAATAATTTCGAAAGCCGCAGTGGCATTAATAGAACTTCCAAGAATGGGATGTGACCGCAAATTTGTCCTATTACAATAAATGTATATGCCATGTCAACGAGACTTGACATTTCACAGTTAATTCACGAAATTGAATTGCGGCGGTATTTCAACGAAACTAGGGATAATAGATTTCAACGCCATACATTTGCAAGTTGATTGATGTTATCGGCTCGAGTGAGTTGCCTCTCGTTTGCGCTCCACTCCAAGCGGTCGCTCCGTTGCCTTCTCCATCCGGGGGGGGGGGGGGCTGCGAATTCTGCATCTCTACCACCGTCAACTGATTGATTAGTTCATTAATATTTCTCAGCACGTCAACTACCGTGGTCTTTAGAGTATTGAATGATTTATCGCGGAAATGGAGGTGTTGGTTGCCCGCTGAATAGTGAGATCTGGCGTCTCAGTCGGGAGCTGCTCAAGGCTCCCGCGTGCCCGTCCGACAAGTGAGGCAGAGGAGAACGTGTGCGCTTGTGGGAGTGAAGATAGAAGGTAGGTCAAAGAGGAGGAAGGAACGACGCTTGTGGTGTATGGCTTTGTTAGCATATTGATGGAGAAACTATGGAAAATAACTGATATGAGCTGCTGACCAAAAGAATTCCCCCTAGACAACGGCTAAATGCGACCTTCGATGAATAGCAAATTTGCCACCGTCGCGACTCAAACCCTAAGCCCTTCCGGTCAGAATCGCTGCAGACCCAGCGGCAATGCTGGCACTGAACTAACTCAGCCGGCACTACAAGCGTACTCTGTCAGAAATTTCATTAAATATAGTGTAGATTAATGGATGGTATATGAAACTTAATATAACCTTGTACATTAAAAGTGCTTAATATATTTGTTCATCAAATTTAAGACCTAAGTTAAAATTATTGTAAATTGAATGTAATGGTTTTCCCGTTTCCACTGACTCTCATCATTCATTTCATGAATTCACAATCGCCAGCCCATAAACATCATTCATTCTTTCTATACATGACCATAAAATGTCTTGCCTTCTAATGTAGAATGTGTACATGAAATTTGCGTTCATGACAATAACTTTAATGTACGTTTCATGAAAGTAATGCGGAAATTTCTGACAGTGTAGCTGACACAGTATTCAGTTCCGTGTTGACGCACGGGCGGTAGGATTAAACCACACGAAACAAATTGGCATATCGGAGTAATTGTCGCGCATCATTTTATAATGTTTATAATATCAAATAATACTGATGATAGAGAAATACAGAACAATTCAATAAAAATTGAAACTCTCTAATTCGTAGTCATTCTTCATGGTAATTATAAATCTGTTATTCTTACTTAATTTTTTTAAACTCATATAAATTTTTGATTTGAATAACGTTAAATTAGAACTCTAAGAAATTCTTTAAATATATTTTAAAACGTACCGTATTCAGTGTGAATCAATAGGATTGTTTAGCATTGAAATTGAAGGGGGGATCAGTGAATGTAAGAACAAAGAGTCCCCTAAACCCAAGGGCCCTGAGAGCATTGGCCCCGCACGTAGGCAACGCCCCCTCCCCTTGACGGGCTCCCCCCCCCCCCGCCCGCCACCCGGTGTACGCGCACGTGGTCCTGCGGCCGGGGCGGCCACCGCATGTTTTATTCAGCGCCGTAGAAACGAGACCGCTACAAAAGAATTGTTTTCTTTGTGGAGAAAAATATACCGACGCACAAAGAATATTATGCTGCGGGAGATACGCTGTCCGAGCAACCCCTGGCATCTGCGAATGACCGCCTGCCCTCACGAGGGGGGCAACTGGGGGGGTGGATGGGAAGGTGTATGTTGAATCTCGCTTTGCGCTTGGACCGAAGGAGGCAGTATAAGAAGCTTATACAGCGTCGTATGAAGGTACCTAGCGATAGGGCCAGAGAAATACATATGAATGAAGTCGAGCGAGGGTTCTCCTCGAAAAATCTCGATTTTTTTCTTTTGAAACTGGTATGAGGTGTGGTGGTTGGTAGCGACGTCCAGGTATGGTAGCAGGCTTTGTGTCAACATTCAATGGCTACTAGTGCGAGTTTACAGTACGTTTTGTTTATTCTCGTGAAATTTGTGTGCTATGAAAAGGATCATCAAAACGTGATCTTACACCATCACGCAACGAGAGAGTCATATCATTAAGCATTCAACATAATTATCTTTTATTTGAGTACCATATAACATTTTTTTGAGTATTTTTTTATATTTTAGCGATCGTATTTAACGTAAATTTTGAATGTAACAGTTCATTCACTCAATGACACGTTGTCTACCTGCTAACGCGCGCTAGGGGCGTTAGAATATCCGTTAAACACGAGACGCAATAAACAAACAACTGCATCTCACGTACGACAATATGTATATCATTGGGTTCGTCTTTTTACGCTCGCCCTGATAGACTAAAAAAATGTATAATTACATTTGAAAAAAATGCTACCACAGTATCTCGGAAAACACAAGTGATTAAAACGGAAATGAAAATATGTTTAATCTTGCCCCATTCTCTCATGTACTTCCGTGAAAACTACATTCCGATAACTTCAACCGTTCAAAAATAGCAGCAGGTGCTAAAGTTACGTGGTCAACCCTGTATACTTAAGAGCGCTTTTTAACTACTAGGTCATGAGACGACCACCATTTTTACAGTAGAGTACCTGTAGGGGGATCAATGACACGTAAGTACAAAACAATTACATACAAACATTCACGCTAGAGGCGTGAATCGAACCCGCGAGCGTTCGAACCGAGCAACTACCGCCCTCCAGCCCAGCCCTAACGTAACCCTTCTCAATAGTGCAAGAATGTCTGTGCTTTTGTAGTACTCTAATACTGTAGTAGTTCTAATTTGTTATATATAACGAAAATTTACTATCTATTTCATATTTGAAATAATCAGCAAATACAATATGATTATTTAGATTAACTTATTTACAATAAAATTATTTTATTCTCTATGGAAAACGCACACGGTCAAGAATACAAAAGATCCTAATGTGTCATCACAAGAATCTTCCAAGGAGAACAATAAATGTTAGTCCCTAGAAGGGCACGTGATGCTTATGAATCCATTCAACAATAGAGAAATGTCGCAGTAAGTCATCCAGTACTTTCCGTAAAATTCATTCCGTAAATGTACTAAAATTTGTCAGCGTTTGAACGAGTGTAGAATAAAACAAAATAAGTGGTTTGCGTGTACATGAAATATCATTCTGATACGAGAGATGAACTGTGTAAATTCCGCTGATGCAGCATATTTCTTGGTGGAATATTATCGAGGATGTTAAAGATAGATGAAGAGATGCTTTTTGTGTGTTTATCTGTTGGCATGTTGAGAGCTCAGTGTAGTGGAAGCAACTGATATAAACCAAGATGCTAATGAAGTGGTTATTAAATGTTTTGTCTTTCAACACGTGAAGCAAATTTCCCGGCACCCGTTCGAAATCTAAATCGCCATCTCCTGGACGACGTCACTCTGAATCTCGATGAGCAACACGTTACCTGTGCAAGCATTAAAAACATCCGCGCATCCAACCAAATTTAATTATTTTTTTCTAATATTATTAGAATAAAATTTTATTGTAACATTCTCAAAAATACAAATATTTGTTAACACGTCCGTGGGAGTTTCTAGATTATATGACCGTCCTAGCACGTCCAAACCAAAACTTCTGCGATTTCGGCGAGTCTCGTGGAAATATTTGGCATAGAAGTTGCAAACGTCTGTGACACACATGTGGCTCACGGACGTATTAAAACCATCGAGTAATACGTTTTGTGAATCGCATATGGCTGACAGGACAGCGAACGTGTTAACGGCCGCATCTGAAGTGACTGATCTCTCACATGCAACATGAGACCGTTGTGCCAGCAGCAATCAAATTGCTAGCGTGGCCGATTCGGCTTTTTCGCCCCCGAGATGCGCGCGCGCGTCAGCGGCTGTCGGGCAGGGGGAGGGGGAGAAAGTGGGGGAGAGGGTGGAGGGGAGGGCGGGCGCGACGCGCGGACCGTGAGGGCCACCGCTGCCCTCCTGGGGATGCAGGGCGGTGTCACCGCGATTAGATTGGATTTTTCCCGGCATGCTCCGGCAAGACAAAACATGGAAGCTATAATTCAAACGGCGACAGATACGGTATATTCGGCACGGCGACACGGGATTTCGATAACGACTTTTTTACCTGTCGATACCTGGTCGCTCGGTTTCGCACGCGAGGACAATGCGGGTCGCGGCGGCGGTGTGGGCGCGGGGACGGAGGGCGCGAGCGAGGGCGCAGGCAAGGGCGGTGCGACGGGGGAGCAAGGACGAGGGCGAGGACGAGGGAGAGAGCGGGTGCGAGGACGTGGGCGAGGGCGCATGCGAGGGCGCGAGCAAGAGCGAGGACGTGGACGAGAGAATGGGCGTAAGGGAGAGCGGGTGAGACTGCGGGAACGTGGATGAGGGTGGGTGCGAGGGAGTGGTCGAGGGCGAAGGCGGGGGCGAGGGCAATTGCGAGGGCGCGAGCAAGAGCGAGGACGTGAGCGAGGGTGAGGACGTGGACGAGAGAATGGGCGTGAGGGAGAGCGGGTGAGACTGCCAAGACGTGGGAGTGGATGTCGGCGGAAACGTGGGTGCGAGGGTGTGGTTGAGGGCGATTGGGAGGGCGATGGCGATTGCGAGGGCGGGGGCGTGGTCGAGGGCGACAGGATTAGGGCGAGGGCGCAAGCGCGGGCCGCCCCTAGTCGGTGTGCGGGCTGCGCTTCTGCTGTGAGCCTGCAGATAATGCAACATTGTGTAGTTGCACTGATGAAATTTATGTGTTATCTAACTACTGGAATAAGGCTAGATTCTAGAAAATAACTTACTTCTCAACGTTCTATTTCAATACTTCATATTTATCGAAGAGAGTGCGAGTACAAAGTAACTAAATATTTTGAAATTTGTTTTTAATTATATTTGAGGAAACGAAATACCAGAGGCCTGGTAACGAAAAAGCGGATAATTCTTGTTCCTATATATCACCAACCACAAGCTATCGCCATAACTTCTAAACGGTTCAGGTATGGAAGTGCAGTTTTCGCTGAACAATACGGAATCATGGAGCAGGCAATATGATGTAGAGATGTTGTTCGTAATATTTTTCGTTTTCCAGACGTTTAATAATCTTTAAGTTTTTAAATGGAACTATATATTTAGCAGCAGTACATATTACATAAAAAGAGAAATACAATGATGAATAGTGTGTTTGTTTTTTAAATAGTAATTTGAATATAAAGGTAGACTTTGATTTTGACATATGATTTTAAATTAAACCTAATAGTCTTTCAGTAACAGACTCGGTTCCGCGAAGGTCCCCATCGTCTGCGTCAACAGTTGCGAGGGCTGCTGGGAAATATTCTCCGTTTAATTGAGACTCGCCTGACAGAAAATCTAATTTGTAGTCAAATTAATATCAAAATACTGACATATGATACAACATAGTATTCCTCTTTTTATGATCTTTGTGCGAAACTGTTGACATATCAAAGATTCCTGAGATGATACACTCTTACTCCATGGTACTCTATTACTTCACTAATCTTGTATATAGTAGACTTCTTTAGCGTTCAACTAGAGTAACGTACCTGGATGATTTGCTTTTCAATTTGTTCAAACAGTTGCTTTGAATATGTGATGCGCTTCTCGAAAATAACAAATATTTTATATTAGTAAATAAATGTCAAAGAAATTTTCATTTTGTACTTCTACCATATTCCATTTACAATTTCAAAGCTACTATATGGATTTAACATGCATGAGGTGATATTCAGACGTCAAATTGGATATTATCATAGGTAATACCACGAGTGCTTAGGGAATTGTCTATAAATCCCCGACGAGGAGGGGACTCATCTGATAATTTCCAAAGCACGAGTGGTATTTAACAGGACTATTCCACGAGTGAAATTATGTCCAACAGAGCTCCAAAATGCGCTAAATATTGAAAATGTTAAAGTCAAAGAGGTTATGTTGTAATTCATAGGCGGTTTAGTGAACATTGACATAGCGATCGCTGTAAACCGCTGCCTAAGGTAGATGAATCACAGTTTATGATTGGCCAGAAGGGAAAACCGGTAAGAAAAATCGAATAGAAAAAGCTATAAACATTTCGAGATTCACCGTCCTGAGTGCGGCATTTTGAATATGTAATTAAACACTTCGTTTTAATTTCACGAGTGAAATAGTCAAGATAAATGACTAAAGATATTGTCTGGTATCAATTTTAATCAACTTATGATCATTTCGATCGCGTTGCGATCATCATCAGAGCTTGCAGCTTCTGGGCCGAAAACAAAGTTCTGTCAGAACGGACAGTTCGGGCAGAACTTTGTTTTCGGCCCAGAAACTGCAATCTCTGATGATGATCGCAACGCGATCGAAATGATCATAAGTTGATTAAAATTGATACCAGACAATATCTTTAGTCATTTATCATAATAAAAAAGTATCTACATCACCAACAATCCAATTAAGATATAGTCAAGAGAAATATCGTTTATAAACTTACTTGTCGTCAATTAAAGATATTACTAGACAAACACTAAAATGAAGAAATGAGGAGTAGATATCGATTTGTTGTAATCAGTTAAAACGGGAGACCCAACAGATGACCAAATGAGTGAAGAACGGAATGGAAAGTGGAATTGCGGAGGAGGGAATAATTGCTTGTGACACAACTGATTAAAGTGAATTAGCTCCATATAACTTTGGGGAAGAACATGTTAACTCAAAAGTTAATAATTTATTTACCGGAGACATAGTGCAGTATGTATCTTGCCCGCGAGCGCCTCGAAGCCCAATTGTCTCACTCAATTGAACATTACCATTTTGAGTTATCACAATCGCGACCCAATCTCCTATGGAGTTATTACTTTTTGTTCATTTGCGCCATAAATGGTAACTAGTGGTGCGCATTCTCGCATCATTAACAGTAGAATAACATTTTTTTAGAATAGATTCCATTTAACAGACAAATCTCATTCGTCAACATTTTGCTTTCTCAATTTTACAGAGTACAGAGAGTTAGCAGAAATGGAACCAGGAATTTTTTTACTGTTCTTTGCATTATATGAAGGAATATAATAAAGAAAAACTTCGAAGCTGTTTTTAAGAAAATGTTTCTTTTTAAATTGCAAATATTTTAAGCAGAAATTACGTGAAAACTACTCATATTTTCAAAAAGTTGTACGTGGCTTTATTTTAAGATCATTCTTTCAGCAACAGATTTTATTAGAGAAAGAAATATCTGCAGTATTGTAGTTGTGGGAACATGTGGAAAAATAAATTTAGAAAATTAAAATTTTTGAAAAATTTGGAATTTAACGAAATTGAGATCTACATAAGTTCTTAGGCGTCTTATATTCTATCCGAGAACTAAGTTCAAGCGAAAAATGTATGCCCAAAAATTTTTAAATATAATTGAGGCCTAAAAAATCAATTTTGAAAGTTACAGAAAGTCCAAAAAAAGGAGACTTGCACTAATCTTTTAGCGTTTGTTATCCTATTCATGGAAAAAATTGAAGAAAATAATTAGTGCAGATTTTGGGAACATGTTTTTTTATAAATTGTATTTATTTGAAGCACAAATAATGCAAAACTACTCGTTTTTTTCAAAACTTGCACATGTCCTTCTTTAAAGATAAGTTGGTTTGGAACAAAATTTATGTCAGGAAAACATCTGTATTTCAGCTTGGTGTTTTTTATATTTTTAAATTTTACAATTATCAAAAATTTTGAATTTCCCGGAAATAAGACAAGCACATTTTGTAAAAAAGGGAAGAAATTTAAAGAAAAATGTTTTTAAAAAATGCATATATTCATGTGACATCACAATCTTCAATATTTTAGTAGTACAAAGTCACGAGAAAATACTTGAACTGTTGCGATTTTTGAAATAAAAAAGGATTTCAACGGAAACGACACTTGCACTATTCTCCTAAGCCGCGTTTACGCTGTCCGAGGACAAAGTTTATTCAAGAATAGGATGGCATTTTTGAGAAAACTTTTGAGAAAAATGTTTCTGTGGTTTCGTATAAAATACTCCCCCAAATCAGAAACATCCGTTTCAAACTCAGAGGATCTGGAGTTCGTTTAAATCGATTGGGATTAATAATTTTTGGAGAAAATCAGCTGAACGGTTTAGTCATTAGCTTTGACGAAAGACGGGCGGATAGACAGGCGGAGTGACTGACGGACAGGCTGGTCGACAGAGATGTGCCTGTGTGCGCGTTAAAGGGCGCGGCTGCAGAGTGGTGGCGAGAAGCCAAAGGGCGAACGCGGAGAGCGCGAAAAGGGCGCGTGGTAGAGCAGCGCACTTACAAGCGGGACACGGGCCGCGCGGGATCTTTCCTTCATCTTCCTTGTCCTATCCTCGTCCCTTACTTACATACACTGACACTTGCGTGCGCTAGACTACAACACATGCCGGGAGACCTGTTGCGAACGTAGGGCTTGTTTCGGCCCTCGGGTGGGAGATACCTGGCGAGGGAAAACCCCGCTATCAGACGATAGATCGGCGCCTAATCTCGCCGTCCAGCGGGGGACGACCATCGGGACCTCACGAGGAAACATGCAGTACACTTACGGGACTAATGACCTTAGTAGTCGGCACTCCCGGAGTCACTAACACTCAATGCATCAATAGCAGATCACCTCCGGAAAAGCCCAATCGGTGAATAAGGGCGGGGCGATGGGCGATAGGGTCGGATCAGTGCTCCGCGGCGGGCTGTGTTGCGGGGCGCGGAGGCGGGGGCGATGCTGGGCGTTGGGAAGTGGCGCGCAGCGAGGCATCATGACGGCGGCGCGGCGATACATCAGAGCGTTATTACTCTCTTTGGCGCGTCGCCGCCCCCCACCCGCCCCTCCTCTCGCCCCTGCCGCCGCCGTCACGCTTTGTGCTGCGCCTCTGTTTAAAAGCGCGGGGGCGATAAAAACGTCGCCCGGCGCCCAATTACGTCGCGCCACCCCCCGCCCGCCACCCCCCGCCCGCCGCCTGCCGCCCGCCGCCCGCCGCCCGCCGCCCGCCGCCCGCCGCCCGCCGCCCCCCCCGCCCGCCGGGCACCGCTCCATCGCTGGGCGGCGCTTTCAGCGCGCTGCGGCCGCGATCTGCAGCCCTCTCCGCGCCGCCCCTCGCCCCTCGCGCGATCAGCGCGCTTTCCTCTGGACGCGATACGGCGCCTTTCTGTCTGCCACTGCTCGCTTCTCCACTCCTTCAACCCCATTATCCATTTTCTTGCCTCTCTCTTTCACGGCAGGTGACTTGCATTAGTTCCTCCTTACTTCTTTATACCTCTTCATATTTAATGTACTCGTCGATTGAGTTTGTTTTTATTATCCTTTGTAGAACAGCGTGGGAAAGTGTTGACTTGGGGCGGATATTATTGAAACGTAACTTTTTTTTCACTTTCGAACAATTTAATGCCGTTTAGTATTTTATGTTATGACTAATCTGCGAAGTTTTGCGTATTTGCCTATTTCTTTCCCACCGTGAAAATTGCAATATTTAGGTTACTTATTCATTTTAAGGCATTAGAAGTATTGTATGCGAATTTTTATAGGGCTTATAAATGCGTATTCCATGAATAAATGCCTATTTTCTGTTCAAATGCCCAATCATTTGTTTGCATTTGAATTTGACGCTGAGAAAATATCGAAAATATTTTTTCTGATTGTATGAATTATTTTCTTATTTTTCATATTTTTCCAGTCAGATGAAATAGTGTTAGATTGAAGACAAAATGGAAATAAAAACACGTTTTTGGCTATAGAGGGGTGTGGATGGAGGTTAGGGGGCTAAGAAACTTTTCAAAAATATTATTTTTATGTTAGAGTTACAGTGTAACTACTCATATATTATTTGGTGAAGGGAACGTTTTACCATCTAATTTGGGGTACCCTTTAGTAGTTTGTTCTTCGGCAACAAGGATTGTTTTGTACTCCCATTAGTACTGTGAAGAAATTCATAAATTAAAGATGTACCAAAAAGCGTCTTAAGCACGTCCGCCCAAGTGTTAATGGTTTAGGACACTGTCAGGAGAAGAGAACTCAGCAAGTTACACCATCCACAAAAATGTATGTACCTATTCTGTGGTAGTCTGAGAAACTGAATCATATGTTACATGAATGTCCAGTTGTCTCTGGGAATAGCGAACAGAGTTCACTCTTTCCTCTCGAGTTACACAGTAACAAAAAATCGCTAGGCAATTCGGCATTACAAAATTTTCAACAAGTACCGTAGTGAACATAGTGGAACATAGTGCAACATATTTGTTTCTCAGCGCCGTGATTTTTTATAACACGAAGGGTTTTCAAATAAAATGTCTATTTACGTACTTTTGTAACATTTTAAATAGTGAATGAAAGAGGTGTTAGAGTACTGCGCTACGAAGATAACTCTTTCTTTCCGTGCCAGTTCTTACTTGTCTGAAGGATCACAAGTTCATCAACGTGGGTCGTAAGTTGAAAAACCCAAAATTGCAAATAGCTAGGACATCGTGAACGTAGTGAAATGATCTTCTAGAACTGAAGAAAACCATTATATAATAACGGTGGGGATACAAACTAAAAGCAAGTGCTTCAGAAGGGAAAGAGATATGGAAGAGTGTTTTAAACTGCACTGAAATATTTTGGTGATATGGAAATAAAAATTTGTATGAAGAAAGCACGAAAACATTGAAATCGTGAATTCGCATTTTTTTGATATTTTACTTACCTCTCCAAAAATAAAATCTGTTATAGTTAGGAAACTTTATTACATTTTTCTATTATCGGATGTAGTGAAGGTCCCGAGAACTTCACTCTAACCGGAGAGAACGGTGTTTCGTGCAACTTATTTTAAAAAGTCCCATCGTTGCCCCTGCAGGCTCCCCCACTCCGCGCACTGGGACCTCATCCGCCACGCTGCCCGCTTCGCATTCGCTGAATTTTCCCGTCGCGCACATTGCCCTTGCAGCTGTACGACTCCATGTCCCCCGTAGTGCTTTCGCCCGCCACTCCCCCCTCCATTACTGCCTCCACCCGTCCGTCCCTCATGTTAGCGACGTTCCCTTTTATCACCTGCTCCCCCCTCGCCCCCCGCCGTGCAGCCCTCTTCTCATTAGCAGCGTCATCCTCGTCACTTGTTCCGCGGCCGGTCCCTCCCTCTGGGGCCGCTGCCTCCCCTCGCCCCCTCCCCCGCAACCCTCGACACGTGGCCATCCGATTCGGCAGCCCCTCTATCTCTGCGCTGCCCGACTGGCGCCCGCTGCGCCGCTGCCCCGCGAAAGGTTACTACACAAGCGCCGGTGTCCATCGCACCATTGTATGTCGGGCGAGAATATTGCGCCTCGCTCCGTTGGAGTCATCAACTCCTTTAAAGTAAAAATAGGTAATGTCGAGATTTAAGGACTTATTTCAAGTAAATTCCGAAATTCAAACTTATCCCAATGTGTTTCTCTGTATTTTGCAAGGTTCACGCATGGTACCATCCCCCATCCCCCTCCCCCCCCGCTCGTTTCAGGGCAGCCAGGCAAACTGCCGAGGTCAACTAAACCGGGCCACGTGTGGACCACCCGAGTATGAAAATATAGCCAGCAACCGTATTAAAGGTATTCGTTGTGGCCTGTGAAGCCTTGAAAGGTGCACACCCGTGCTCTATCGCCTTTAAAGCGTGTTCCATATGACCTTCCTGGCAGAGGAGAAGGACTGATGAGAAAAGAACACGTTCTGAATACGTAATCTCGAGAATGACGTAACGTAGTTTTCTCTCGTCGCTAAGTTATGCGATTTTTTGCCTTTTTTGTGGTGCGCATTCGTGTTGCAATATAATTTGAACGTGAGCATCCGTGGCAATCATCAGATAATTCGACAGTTTTAGTAACACGTTTTAAAAGATATTGTATAGATTTTTGACAAAATTTGAGAAACTCAGTTCCAGGTTTTGTTGTTGAAATATTATTTTATATTTTATCGTAACTTACCGAACATTTTGTAGCCGTTTTGTTCTGAAACAATCATTTATTTAGTAGTAGATTACAATAATTCAATAACGTGTACTTCTACATTGAAATCCATGCATCCGATTTCTACGTGGAAGCTCGTATGAACTGCACCAAAATCCAAACGATAATCAGTGTCGAGTTTCGCACACTATCATCACATGTTGAGAAAAATTCTTTGAAATATCACACTTACACGTTGCACGAATACAGTATTTTCAGTCACTCCACTAACAAGTACTGAAACAGCTCTACAGGAATAATTCAATTCTCAGGGCTCCTCGGCAAAGACAGGATATACAAATAACAATTCGAACTTTTCTTGTGTCAGTTCTGTTAGAAGAGTCAAATAATGGTAGAGAAATAATGTAACTTCAACTATTTTTACAATATCATCAAAGTAGAAGCTCGAAGGCGCCGACGCAAGTGCTGGACAGGTTTGCCATGTTGGACGTGAGGTTTCGAAAATAAATAATTCTAGTGATTTCATGTACATGTATGTTCAGCGTTGAACAAATTTTATTATAATAAGTTTATAGAATACGTGCATGCATGTATAAGAAGTTTGTTGGGTCTAAATTCGGAGCTGCTGAGATATTGTTCTCGTCTTTGAAACATCTTCAAAACGTTATTCTCGTTCTTGATGTCCTCTCACGCACATTTTACATCGTGAGGAGACACACTGAAGGGAAACAAGAAGGGCGTTTAAGCCGCCTGCTTTCATCGACGGTAACTCTCTTTATAAGCGGAGCGAACAAGCGAAAGGCGACACGGCTTACGCGAGCAATCTACGCAACCTCGCAGTCACTTGGCGTTGGCGCGGAGTTCGCCTCCTTAGAGCACACTTGACGGCCTTCGCCCGGCTTGTAGCTTTCCTGAAGAAAATGTAATGTTGATGCACAGCGAGATGAGCTCCAGGGAGCTTTAATACTCGTCGTACGTCCTGCGGTGCGACTCGAAAGGCTACAAAACACGTCTAAGAACTAAGAGTAATTACTTGATTTCGGATAGGGAAGACCAAATAGAAGTGCCCACACATTTGCGATCATTCAGTAGATTTTTCAGTAATAAATGGGTCTTAATTTGTTTGTATTTACCTACATGTTTTAAATTACTAAGAATTATTATGATAAACAAAACCAAACAACTAGCAGCAAACGCAAAGATATAAATATCATGAGTCTACATTAAGAGGTGCACTGGAAACGTATTCACAATTGGAAGTCAAGGACAGGTGGATGAGACTTCAAATAAGCGAACAGAAACCTAAATCTATGAAACAAACAAAGTAGAATGTAACCCCAAAGGTCATCACAGAAGACATAAAAGATGTGAAGAGATTCACATATTTAGTTCTGATGCAAAACCATCGGAATGAAAAGGAGGAGATACTAAGAAGGATTTCCCTGTCACACGTATTCCGGTCAAGAACTGTACACCGGGAAGTAAAGTTAAGAATATATAAATCTATTATTCGGCTTATAATATGTGTTAAGCACGTGAAATATGGGTACTCAATGAAAGTATGAAAAATAGAATTAACATTTTGAAAGGAAAGTCTTAAGACGATTCCTAGATCCCATACAAGAAACTATATGGAGGACTAGACAAACCAAATAAATATCCCAACTGTGTAAGGATTCACCTGTGGCAGACTGCATAAGATTGCAGAGATTACGGTGGACAGTCACGCGGTGGTGAGGATTAAAGATAGGCTGCCACAGAAAGCGTTTGGTAAACTGTATGTCATTAGAATATAAGTGGTATCAGTGCACCAGTATCAGTATAAGTGTGATATCTAGAATTTATTCTTGTGCAGGATGATTCATTTGTTTCATTATCAAACTATATTAAATGTTGTTAATGCATAAACCGAAGTTACATCAGAAGCTTCACGTCTCTACCGGAATCAAGTTAACGAATGTGAAGAAACAGTATGAAAAAAGAGTAAAAATACCGAAATTTGAACGATTTGCGTACGTAATTTTACCAGTTTCGATGGCTGAGATGTAACTTATAACTTCAGAAAATTAGTAGAAGAGTATGGAAAATGGGGAATGGAAATAAATGTACAAAAAACTGAATATATGGTGGTGGGAGGTATGCTCCATGATTTAGAGACTAGAATAGTAATAATTAAAGGTAATACATAATATAAGTATTTGGGAGTCACACTAACAGCAGATAGTAGAGATGAACAGGATGTGAAAAATAAAATACATAAGAGTAAAAATAGCGATAAGACAGTTGAATCCAGTGCTATGGAACTTTTAGCACTTATAATACTTATTTCAATAAAGACAAAGAAACGCATATATAGCTCATTCATAGAGAGTACCCCACTTTATGGGGCAGAAGTCTGGACACTAACAAAAAATTTGAAAGGCAAACTTCAATCAACAGAAATGATGTTCTGGCGAAGGTGTTGTAAACTTTGTCTGTTAGATAAAATAAGAAATGATGAAATAAGAAATAAAATAAAAGTGCAAACAACCATGAACGAGACGATCGAAATGAAACAACTATAATGGTATGGACATATGAGAAGGTTGAAATCGGATAGACTTCCTCAAAAAGTTTGGGTGTGGATACCAAATCGAAGAAGATACAGGGGAAGACCGTGAACATGGAACATGGCAATACCTGAAGCCATGGAAAAAAGAGAAGTGGAGGGAAACGATCTATGCGATAAAGGGGCATGGAAATTGGGGTACGGAAAACGGCAAAGGCTGTAAAAAAACGCTAAATAGATAGATAGATGGCTGAAGACATCACCTAATGTTACTAAAGTGTCTCTGATTGGGAGGACCTTGGGTTAGAGTCCTGACGGCGGAAGGATTTTCAACACTAGCTAGATAGTTACGTGCGCGATATTTCCTTCCCCTCCCTGGTCCCCTCCCCACTTACACACACTTACGTGCAGTACACCTCCACACATCTCGGGAGACTGGTCGGGAGCTTAGAGCGTCCCGGCCGGGGAGGTGCCGAGCTGCTGGAAGATACCTGAAAGAAATCCCACAAGCCGGCGACGTTAAGGTCGGCACCGGGTCTCACCATCCACCAACACCACCACCTCCTACGATTAAAAACCTGCACTACACTCGCAGGACCCAGCGCTGGCGCACCTGGAAACGCAAATCTATCAATCAATGCGTCATTTCAACACATGGTCTCAGCTCAAAAACATTACGTTCCCACTTCCCGTGAGAAAGCACACAACAGAGCCAATAATAGTAGTTTATGCAATTAGTTTATAATGTGAAGCTTTATTGCATGTGTATATGATTTGAAACCGAGCAACATTTGGAGCAAGGTTTCAAATTTGTCCGAATGCAATAAAGCAACATTATAAACAAGTTGCATACACTATTTATTTGTATAAAAGTACTATAATTTTATAAATCTTCATTTTGCGAAACAATTTCTTATGTTATCTCGGGTATCTGACATGTGCGAGAAAATAGTAGTCGATTGTTTCGCTTACCTCCAACGACAATTATCTCTCTGCGATTGGCTGAATGTGTGATGACGCAATCATTAGTGCTACAAAATCTAATACGCCATTTATGCCGCAAAATGCTCAATTATGAATGATTTCCTGCAACAGAAGAGGTTGTTTATAATGCTGGTAAATAATAAAATACATTTTTAACCCATCCAAAGCAAATTTCTGGGCGAGCTCGCATTAGTCTATCCGATGTTTACTTAACAGTTTTCCTAGTTTGTGTGTACGGCACTAAACCGCACGCCGAGTGTCTCACTTTTCGTGTCTTAGTAGCTGTTTAACGGTCGTCGAGTGCACAGATACCTCGTGCGAACTCTACTTTGCAACCGTAACTCCTCCACCACTTCAAGTTCAACAGCGAGCGAACGCGACGGCCAAACACGTGCCCGCGGGGGAGGAGCGCTGTTTGCGTTACGCACGCGGCGGCGGGAGGCGCAGCGGTGCGAATAGGCGCGTTCGTTATTTCAACACCGCGAAACACGCTCCACCTCACGCCCCACCCCGCCACACCACACGCCCCGCCACACGTCTCGCACAGCACCTACACCACCATGCCCCGCCTCACACGCGGCCTCACGCCCGGCCTCACGCCCGGCCTCACGCCCGGCCCAAGCCCCGCCTCACGCCCCGCCTCACGCCTCGCCTCACGCCCCGCATCACGCCCCGCCTCACGCCCGGCCTCACGCCCCGCCTCACGCCCCGCCTCACGCCCCGCCTCACGCCCCGCCTCACGCCCCGCCTCACGCCCCGCCTCACGCCCGGCCTCACGCCCGGCCTCACGCCCCGCCTCACGCCCCGCCTCACGCCCCGCCTCACGCCCCGCCTCACGCCCGGCCTCACGCTCCGCCCATCCCCGCCTCACGCCCCGCCTCACGCCCCGCCTCACGCCCCCGCCTCACGCCCGGCCTCACGCCCGGCCTCACGCCCCGCCCATCCCCGCCTCACGCCCCGCCTCACGCCCGGCCTCACGCCCCGCCCATCCCCGCCTCACGCCCCGACTCACGCCCCGCCTCACGCCCCGCCACACGCCCCGCCTCACGCCCCGCCTCACGCCGCGCCTCACGCCCGGCCTCACGCCCCGCCTCACGCCCCGCCTCACGCCCGGCCTCACGCCCGGCCTCACGCCCCGCCCATCCCCGCCTCACGCCCCGCCTCACGCCCCGCCTCACGCCCCGCCTCACGCCCGGCCTCACGCCCGGCCTCACGCCCGGCCTCACGCCCCGCCTCACGCCCCGCCTCACGCCCCGCCTCACGCCCCGCCTCACGCCCGGCCTCACGCCCCGCCTCACGCCCCGCCTCACGCCCCGCCTCACGCCCGGCCTCACGCCCCGCCCATCCCCGCCTCACGCCCCGCCTCACGCCCCGCCTCACGCCCCGCCACACGCCCCGCCTCACGCCCCGCCTCACGCCGCGCCTCACGCCCGGCCTCACGCCCCGCCTCACGCCCCGCCTCACGCCCGGCCTCACGCCCGGCCTCACGCCCGGCCCAAGCCCCGCCTGACGCCCCGCCTCACGCCTCGCCTCACGCCCCGCCTCACGCCCCGCCTCACGCCCCGCCTCACGCCCGGCCTCACGCCCGGCCTCACGCCCGGCCTCACGCCCGGCCTCACGCCCGGCCTCACGCCCGGCCTCACGCCCGGCCTCACGCCCGGCCTCACGCCATGCTCGAGCCCTGCCTCGCCCGAAGTCCACGCCACCACCGCCTCTACAGAGGGCCTCCGAACCTCCCCGAAAGATGCGCTAACTTAGCCCAACTCTCAGCATTTTGGTTTCATAGTTCAGGCAGCATGCGCAATGTGAAGATCGCGTTGCGTTCGGAGTTTCTCTCATTTGATAATTTCATTTAATGCTTTGTGACAATTTTATTTAGGCGAACACGTCTCTCAAGAGTAGTGTGACGTTGTGTCAGGGTAATTACTTGAATGGTCGAAGTATTTGTTTTCGGATTTCCGAAACATGAATCTTTAAACAAGAAGTGGTTGCGAGTCTTACAAGGATTTCCGCCCAACTAGCAGTTTTAAAATATTTGTAATTGCTTTTGAAATCTTGGTGGATTATTGAAATAAATATGTATTGTGTTGTACGCGCGTAGACTTTGTATAATATGTAAGGAAGGAATGAAAATCAAAATATCCAAGCAGTTTCAAATTACAAAAACAATATTTTCTCAAAAAAGGTAACATTTTTTTCTTTTAAGGTAGAGGTAGGGTAGTCTTTTGGTAGGGATCGTGCTAAATGTACTCTATGAGATAACGTAAACCCCATAGAAACGTATTGCTTCTTTGTTTCTTTTTATTAAATTACAAATATTAGTTTTTCACTTGTTTCTCACACCAATAATATTTGCATTATCAGCAATTCATTCCCATGATTGCATATACGAGTAAATGTGCCTAAATCTTGTTGTATAAAGTTTTTCTAAAACTCAAAAGTTTACTGCTAAAACGAGCTCAAATTCCGCATTATCAGAATCTTTCAAATGCAATTTTCTCAAAATACCAAATTTTTTCTTCAAACTATTTGTACGGATAGTGCTAATTGCACTGTTTAAGATGACATAAAAGACACTTTGATGTATTATTGTATTTATTTCAAATATTACACAAATATAATTGTTTTCTCGCGCCTTTAATATGCACATTTGCAGCAATTTGTGAACGTTATCGCATTCCTAGGTGAAATGTCTCCTAATAAAGTTTAAAGGCGAAACTCAAACGATTTCTATGAAAAGATCTTCAAATTTTGCATTTATAGTAAAGCAGAAATGTGATTTTCTTAAAATTAATTTTCAAATATTTCCAAAAGGGCGGAAATTTACAAAAATGGATTTAATAAAGTAGGTTAAGATGTTCGGGAAATATTTGATAACTGTCTACTGAATAATTAAGTGAAAGAAAATGACGGTATATATTTTATTGATATGTGAAATACCTCTTTAATACAATAATATTTAATAACTACTCTATTTACAAAAAGCTGACCTTTTTCTTCTGTCTAAAGAATTCAATAACAAATAGTGTGGGAAACGGCAGGTATTCAGCTCGTTCTCATTAAATGCACATGATAAAATATATAATTTGATGAGTGTCGTAAATTAAAGCCAGTAATCTGCCACTTCAAAAATGTGAAATATATTCACTTTATTGTACAAAAACTATTTTTTTCAGTCATTTGTGGCATTAGCTTCATGAATATGTCACCCTCGCCGCCCCTTGATATTTTCTGAGCTGATGAGTTAGTTTCGTGCAATGAAAACGCAAATGTGAGATGACGGTTGTTATCTTTTCCATCAAATAAAAACGTTGGTATTCTTGAAACTCGATACGGAAAGGTCGTTCTCTTGCCGCAGCGAGTTTCGACAAGCGTAATGTAGTCGTATTACTATTATAGGGAAACAACTAAAGTAGCCACATTCAAACTTTTCAGCTATGAAAGCAGATAACGTAGCGATGTGGATTTCTTTCATTTCACTATGTGTATCATCAAGAACATTTCAAGTGCAAGAAAAATATGTCAGTGTGAATTCACTATTTCACGTTCTTCCGAATGTCATGAAGTCTGAGATGCTGACAAAGAAAACTGTTTCGTGTGTAATTATCCTTGCAGAAAACCCTACATTATTGCAATCAATAGATGGTATACATATGAACGTTTCCTACATTGTTGCAGAGTACTCTGATTCTGCATCGCTTTCATATGTTTTGAAACTGAATTCTCCTTATGTGAGGGCGGACGCAGTGTTGTTTCTGGTTTCGCAAACTCAATTGTCCAACCTCAAACTGGAAAAAGCTATAAACATCGTGAGGCGGTCAGAAGTATGGCATCCAGATGTGTTGCATATACTTGTTTTCTTCTCCACCCCATTAGAATCATTCATAACATCATTGACTAAGCAACTTACACGTTCTTTTATTCCTAAAGTTGTCACTGTGAGTTGGAACGAAACAGGAGAGAGTGTTCTAAAGGGAAAGTTACAAGCACGAGTACCAATGAGTAGAGTGATCGCTATCCAGTGCCCACCTGAATTTCGGGGCCACCCTTTGGGAAGCCCTATGGTTGCGAGCGAACCTCAATCATATGTGGTTCAACTGCTAGTGCAGAGACTTCCAAACCTTCAAAGAGCTCGCTGTGTGGAATTTGGTCTCACATTTGGAGAACAGTTACCGAACGGGACATATACCTCCCATCTGAAAGATCTAATGGAAGGAAGAGTTATGTTACAAGGGGCAGGTTTGTTTCCAGATATTAAACACCAGCAGGTTGCCGACTATTTGTACCCTCATCACAAAAACGATTTCTGTGTCTTAATCCGCCGAACCAAACCAAGCCCGTTCTTGAACAACGTTTTCCACATTCTCTCGACAGAATCGTGGCTCTGCCTGGCTTTTCTTTTCGTCATGTTGGTGGTAACTCAGAGCCTCATCGGCGTCTGTCGTCGACATTCGTTGACGGAAATATATTCGACATTGTTTGTTATCGTTCGGACCGCGCTAACCGGGCAATATCCTCGGGTTACAGGGTTTTACGCCTACCTGTTTTGGCTTTATTCATTCTACATTTATGTGGTTTTGAGTAACGTGGGTATTGCGGCGATGACGGTGTTATTAACTGTGAAGTTCTTTCCTGAAAATATAGACACCTTGGAAGAAGTAGATGACGCTGTGGACTATTTCCACACCTACACACAGTGGGGGAAGATGGTTATAGACAGGGACGACGGCGGGGTCGCTTCGAGGCTCATGCGGAAGTTCGTCCCCGCTGATGACCCACATACGTGGAACGTGGTGTTATCTCAAATAGTGGCCGGCGAACGACGCGCTGTCATGATGCTTCAAACGGGAATAGACATGTTTTTTAAAATGTCCATGTGGGCTCCCAAAGGAGAACCGCTTTTCCATGAAGTTGAAGAATGTATATTTCGACCCGCGTATCTCAGCTTCTCAGTCGCGAAGTACCCACAGTTGGCTGAGCGCATCCAGGATATCATTATGCAGGCTGAAGCCAGTGGAATTATTAAGAAGTTTGAGGAAATGGCGAAAAGTAATTTGTATAAAAGCAGCAACTCTTCGGGTTTCGCGTATCGGGATACTTCGGAGCGCAAGCGGTTGATGCGAATCCCGTACCCTTTGGGCTTGGAGCACCTGAGAGCAGCCTTCGTTGCGTGGTGCTGCTCGCTGCTCCTGGCCGCTGTGATGTTTGTTAAGGAGGCAGTGTGTTACCGCCTTCGCAAACTGAAGAGTAGAAAGCAAGCATGGGGAGCCAATCGAAAACACTCAATTTGTAATATTTTGTAAACATTTTCAACTAAATTTTTCAATAAACGAGGGATATTTAATAATTAAAGAGACCAATTGGTCTGGAGATATAACGTTTATTTTTGCAAACCAGAATTTTCCAACTTTTCAATATTATCCCCACCAACATTAAGCGCTTAATTGCCTTCATTGCCTGGTGCTACTCTCTGCTCTTGGCCTGACTCTGCGCCTGGCAGAAAGCGAACATGCAGAGCAAATTGAAAATACTCAATTCGTGGCATTTTGCAATATTTTTCAAAAACATTTTTGAATATATTTGTAACGTTTCATAGCAATTTGCCTATAACTTTTCAGTCATTAATACACTGTTTACAAATTATAATTCAGGGGTATGCGTAAGCCATTTCCGGTTTCACTAAGAGTGGCTCCCGCGAACTGATGCTACGTATGAATTTGACGCTCAGTTTGATCACGTGATATGAACCTACGAGTACCAACTCACTCAGTTAAGTTCGCCAAATACTAGCGTGTGCATTGTATCGTTCAGTGATCGACTGTTGTCGAAATTGTCGACGTTTGTGACTGAAAAATAACATTTGCGGCACGCATTGCTTTTCTTATTTAATCAAAAGGAAATGCTGTGGGAATCCATCGTTTGCTGGTAGAAACATATAGTAAACACGATCAAGATATTAAAACATGTGTGGCATGATTTCGACAATTAAAACGTGGTGATTTCATTGTCAAAGACAGTTCTTGCTCTAGTAGACCACAAAAGTGCGAAGTCGAGCAATTGCAGTCGTTACTGGATGATGACCCAACTCAAACTCAAGGGCAATTAGCAAAAGCATTAAATGTGTCTCAAGAAACAATCAGCAGACGTTTACGAGCAATGGCGAAGATCAATACACTCGGGAAATGGGCCCCACGCGATTTGAACGAGCGGCCAATGCACGACAATCCCCGCCTCACACAGCAAAACCCGCGAAAGACACCTCGAAATCGCTTGGATGAGACATCCTTCCGCACCCGCCCTACTGCCGCGACCTGGCGCCACCTGACTGTCTCCTCTTCGCGTCAATGGGGAACGCGCTCGCAGAGCAGCACTTCAGAAATTTGGAGGAAGTTGGGAAATGGCTTGACGAATGGTTTGTCGCAAAGGACAAGCAGTTTTTCTGGCATTGTATTCATAACTTGCTCGAGGACCAACATTATAACGTAAACCTCCTTGCCCTTTGCAAGAGGTCCTTGCCCTAATAGGGATGAAACGGGCTAATTATAATAATAATAATAATATTATAATATTATTATTATTATTAATATTAATACATAACTAATCTGAAAGATGGACGAAGTGCGAAGAAACCGATAGCCAATATTTTAAATAAACAAAAAGTCGGACCGAAGGCTTGCGAGTTTGAGTCCCGCCCCGGGCAAGGTTGTGTTTGTGTTCGTCCTTTCACCCCCCATCATCACCATATCATGTCATCTTCACAGTTACCATACCCATAAATGCAATAGTGCTCACTAATGATTTAAATGTTGATGCGACTTTAAATAACAATAAAATGGATTTGCCTTGAAAATTACGTGTTTTCTTTACCACACAAACTTGTCCATACACCTTGTACATACGAAATTTCCATTGTATTGTACATGGGAGATGAGTAACAATAAAATAAAAGACTGAGTCACATCATTATAAACTTTAAAGTTTTGTTTCCCCGCGCTTCGTCTGAGACAGTGTCAATATTATAATAGATCGTTGGTAAATTAACCTAATATTACAAACTGTAGAACATTAGTAACTTAATTAGTTTAAAAGTGTTAGAGTTATTTATCAACTACGCATAATGTACTGGGACTAACCCGCAAACAAGATGAAATATGAATACAGATGGAAATAAGCGTTTTTGCCAAGAACTGATAGTATTTGCCATACATTTATGCCAAACAAATTGCACGTTGTTTCGACAGCGCTGCGCTGGTTACAATGCTTTGCTCGCTTTTGTGTAATTTGCTACAAACACTGTAAGAGTCAAATTTATTCCTGTTTGTTTCATTTGTCAAAGTAATAAATGATTGCTGCTCCTGGCTATCGCAACCAATGCAGATACGCAACACATGCGCTTCGTTTAAATTGATTGAATTGGAATTTTCAAGTAATAGCTGACGTGTTAGTAGCGCAGAAATTATAATATTTCAGTATTATATAGCTGTTTTCAGTAATGCGAAAAAGTGAGTGCTGTTGTAGCACCAGTAGTTTATAAATGAAGATATTGCAGTAACTATTTAAATGAGTAGCAGTGGTGAATAAATGAGGTAGTGGATAAATGAGAGATCGAGTGACAATGAATATATTAAGTGTCTGGTTGTACGTATTTTAAAGTTCTGAAACTGCATATCAATAGCAGATAATTGATTTGTCCACTTTAATTACACACTTTGTATCAGCTTAAATACTATCGTAGCATCGTGACAATTTTAAAAAAATGTCAGTTTTAGTATCTTTGAACCAAAAGAAGTTTTGATATAAATTATGTTCTGAATTATTTTGGAGTTTACAGTTCTGTAGAAACGAAACATCAATTTAATAGTTCTATAGAAATACTAATAGAAGAATCCCAAATCCCAATTTTAACACTATCTGCCGCATTTAACGGGGTATCAATTAGTTATTTAGATTGGTCGTTGCCATGGATCGTAAGAATATTTTTCAATTCAAAAAATTGCATTTAGCTTGAGTGAAAAAAATAATTAAGACATACCCGTTCTTTTTAATTTTGAAAAATGGTTTTAAAATTTGCACTTTCCTTTTCTCATCTTTCAAACTTCAGTGAAGTATTGCTTACCCGCTATTTGAATATGAATGATTAGTTTTTTGCTGCAACCACACTTTTTTCTACCATAGAAATTTCTAATACTTCCGAGGTCATTCAAAACCGATCTCTCAAAACAATTAAAATCGTTCCGTTTCAAATTATGTTTAATTCAAAATATTATTTAATTCTATAAACGTGAATTAGAGTCAATGAAGTATTATCCCTGTCACCACGTGAATACGACTATAGCGTGTTTAGTCGAGTGTTGATGTGAAAATGTCGTGCGAATATGCACATGACATTATTCTTTTGCAAGCGTGCATCGACGTCAATGCATGTAGATTCACATTAATGATGATGATGATTTCACATTAATAAAAAATGATTTTCTAATCTATTTTTGTATTAACTCGTCAAACTTCTCTGTTCTTTATTGAATAATACCTGGGGTTCATTTGACATTCATGTTTTATTGAAGAATTCAATATTAATCGGAAAGCCATTTGATTAGATACACCATTAATTTTACACTTGATGAGAATTTAAGTAACTGTTAAAATTTAATCGCTTATTTTTAAAACCCCCATCAGTCACTCTCGTTCGCATTTTCGCTTTTTGTTAGAAAATAGAAGCTGCAGGATAGAGGCATCGTTCCGTGTGTAAATCTTGTAAGACAGGTGAATATAATGGCCGTTAAAACACTGCAAATTTTTGTTTGGTTATGCAACTCTGTAAATTATAGACTTTCAGGGTATATATATATATATATATATATATATATATATATATATATATATATATATATATATATATATATAATGTGTATGACAGATAGCACTGACAGAGATTGGGATTGGTTAAAAGGGATATTCAATACGGAAATATTTCTATGTATTATCTTAGAAAGACATATTTAAAGCAACTGTTTTTCTGTTATACACTGAAGAAAATAAATGGTTGCTGCACATTGAAATAGGATTTTTCCTACCAGAATCAGTAGTAAAATTTGGCCCAGCAATTTTTGTGGTTGACTGCGTTGACACGTGTGGACCGCTGTTTCTAGTGGTCCCCGACGTCTCTTCTAGTCTACGACGTGCTCTGAAGCACAAAATGTGTGCAATTCAAGGTCGACTCTCTCGGAACATCGACAAGTGATTCCACAACCTTCATTTTGTGCTACAGTTAGAATAAAAAATATTTATACCAACAATGGAATTATTTGCATTCAACTTTGTTCGCTTGGAGAATTTTGCTTTGTTTTATTCCCGTACATTTTAATTGTTATTTTGAAACCAGAAATTGTTACATTAAACAAATTATAAATGCAAAAATGCGAAAGTACTTTCATTACTTTTTTAAAACTTGATACTAAATGAAATTTCTGAGCAGAATTCGATACTTTAAAATTAAATTTGAACTAATTTCTTATTATTTTCACAAATATTTTCTCTAATATTTAGTAGCAAAGTATTGAAATCGCTCACTTACCCAACAAAAGCAAAATTAAACGAAATTCAATTATATTGAGTATTTTTAAATATTTTTAAATTTTTATTTATTCAGACCCTTGTTTCATTTACGTCATTTGCAACTTGTGGCGCACAATCATACATATATGATAGTTTTAGTCTCTTACATTTCATGAAACTAATTTATTAGTTTGAACCTTTACTTATTGATAGCTGTGTGCTGCAAGTTGTAAATAACTCCAGTGAAACAAGGATCTGAATAAATTAACAAAATACAACTCAATCATATTAAGCTGATACGTTTCGCGGGCATGAAAACCAGAAACAGCAAAATGATCTTCTTCTTCTTCTTTCAAGGATTAGGGCGAGGCCTGTTCCGGCCTCTCAGTGCATCTTCTTCTTGGGCGACCTGGATCTCTTTTTCCACAGAGCGTATATGTCATTGCTTCTCTTGGGAATCTTCCATCGGTCATTCTTTCTACATGCTCTTTCCATTTCGTTTTATTTTCTTCTATACGATTGGATAGTGAGAAGATATTGCGATCACTTCGTATGTCAATATTTCTTATTCCATCAAGTCTAATGCAGCCTTTAACAGATCTCAGAAAGCTCATCTCAGCTGCCTGTACTCTTGATATATCTTTCTTACGAGTAACCCATGATTCTGAGTCATAGAGAACTGCAGATAATGCCATTATTTTGTAGAATTTTATTTGAGTTTCTTTTCTTGTCTTATTTTTGAGGTGTTTTTAATATATCCACGAATTCTTTGAAATTTATATCAGTTATTTTCTATATCTTCATCCCACTTAAAAGAAATTCTACAACATAAGTACTTAATGTTTTTACTTGTTTCAGAATATGTCCATCTACGACGATCTTAGTTCTGATAGAATATTTCCCATGGAAAGCCGTAGTTTTAGTTTTTGGAACGGATATTTTCATATTATATGCATATTCATGTCTTTGGAGGGAATGTACCGATTTATGCACATTATCTTCTGTCTCTTGTAGAATTGTCTGGTCATCTGCGAACAGCAAGGTGTTAATTGATCTATTATTTGAGAGAAGGATATCTTGTGGAACATTAGATTGCCATTCGCGAATCATATCGTCGAGATAAATAAAAAATAATGTCGCTCATAAGCTGCAACCTTGTCTTACGCCTTGATTTATAAAATATTCCTGGAAACATTTTCCTCCAATGTCAATGATTGCTTTATTGTTTTCATACACATGTCGGATTGTCTGTATCAAATATATGGGATAACCTCTTTTATACATGATGTTCCATATTGTTTTTTCTTAGCTCTCTATCGAAAGCTTTGACATAGTCTGTGAGGGCTAAGTGCGTGTCTAAATTAAATACCCTTCTTTTTTGGCTAATTTCCACTCTTCAAGGATTTTCTTTTTCTCAAACATTTATTAACAAATAACAGCATTCTTTCCAACGTCCTCCATGTTTGAAAAGCTCTGTACTTATATTATCAGGCCCTGTTATCCCGGTATGAATTTCTGTTTTTTTTCAAATGCTTTGTATGCACTATGTAGCACATGTTGGATATTTCATCTACTTCAAAAATGTTATAGTTATTTACATTTTGATCTATGTCAGCGTCTACATCTGTTGTCCATAATTTCTGATGGAACTCCTTCCATTCTTTCTCCGATATAACAGATATTTTTTGCTGTATCTTTCTCCTTCGCATTTAAGTGCCTTAGAGCTTTAAATGCTAAAGTCAGCCTTCCATGGATGTCATTCTCTATTCTACTGGTAAAACGATTCCAGGAGTCTTCATGAGCTTTTCTGGATATTTTCTAAGCCTCATTACTTTTTGGCAATAAAGAGGTTTGAAATACATAAATTTTGGAAATCAGTAAGAGAAAAACACATGATAGATATATTTACAAATTCCTCATTGGATTTGAAATAATTATTTGCATCTTTTTATACATTTTCATAATGAACAAGTAATAGCTCATAATTGACTTAGGACACAAAAAAAGAAACATTACAATGATGCCAAATGTAATAAGATTATCTCTGTTCTAAGAGATCCTGAAAAGTAAAATACCTTTTCTGAATCTGAGAATGCGGTCAATTAGCTCACGTAGTAAAAACTATGTGAAACTTAAATTTGTCTTAAGAGCTTACGTCGAAGTTTCGACGTTCCCTCCCCGGACAGCCTGTGCGTTGCGCGCATGTTAATTTCGTGTCCGGCGGCTGCAGCCAAAGCGTCGCGCGCGGGAGAAGTGGAGTGTGGAGTGCCGATGGGACGCGTGATCCATCAGGTCTGTGTGTCTTGGCTGATTTAATAACGCGTCACTCAGTCCTGTATTGATGAGGGCTCGCACCGCCCTATCTCGTGAATAGCGCGCTGTGCGAGTTCGTATCTGGGTGTGATGTGGGGTGGCGAATCCGCCCGCGTGAAAAGTTTATTTGCTGGTCCTCATGATATAGTTGCGGCGTTGGCCATTAATCAGCTGCGTAAGGATTTCGAAAATCGCTGGATAGGTGTGTGTTTTCGGTTGGGGCTTGGGGAGAGAGGTATTTTACATCATTGCCACAACGCTTTGCGCTCCGCTGATAAGAAAAAAAACCTCTCGTGATTTGCAGATGATTTGTAGCTTGGTGTTGCAATCTACCAAAATTGTTATAATTTAATTTGTGCTTCATTTTTATTCTCATTTGACTATAATTATGTCCTTGTAATCAACATTCCAGACATGCCGAAAGTTTTCATATTTAGCATCTGTAGTTAAATTTAAAAATACCTGCAAAGATATCTTAGCCCTTCCGGAAGCTTGCCTATTTCACTTAAGCGAGCAATCGCGCTTTGTACTTTTTACGACACACATTCATTTAATGTTTCAAAATATCTATTTGTTTTTCTTATAAATTTGACACTTGATTTTATCTTAGAGTGCCTATTGTAGTATATAATTGTGTTCAAATAGCATAATAATCGTTTGTATTGCTACAAAAATTAAATTCTACGTAACGAAGTACGTATTGTCAAAAGTGCATTACAGTAGATAAAATCAGTTAACAGTACATACATAGTTTAACATATTTATTTATTGTTTTTAAAATTTTTATTCTTATTTTTGATCTTAAAGAGCTTGTTATTTATTCGAATTTTATTTAACGTTTGATTGAAAGAATCCATACATCCAGTCAAAAATGGCGTACGTCTTCGCCAAATAATCAGAACAAGTAGTTGTTGTTGAAGTAAAAGATATTGGGTAGAACTTTACCCTTAGAACTCATTCAGTAACGTTATTAACAATATTCTGGACAATTTTATAGAAGTTCAAAAGAAATCCGTTGTTAAAACGATGCTAGAAAGACGTATAAGAGACTGGTATGAGATTTAAGCTTTAAGTAACATTTTGTTAAATCTCATGCCGGTATCTTGTCGGAAAACTTAGGAGTACAATCTGGCGGACCAAGAGCAATGTTAAATCATGTTGACACATTGCCGGCCAAATTACTTCGAATTTGGCGCCTTGTCTTCATTAACAGGGCGTTTGATGTTCTTTGAAGGCGTTTCAAAGGAAAAGACTATACATTTTAAACGTGGCGCCTTCGAGATAGTCTTAATTTTCTCCCAAAACCCGCGCGAATTTCTTCTTCTTTGGTGTCAAAAACATTCATTTCTTTTTGCAAGTTCTTTGAGTCGAATGCAACTTGTTATATTAGTGCGAAGTGCCACCGAAAGATCGCACCAGCTCCCGGCGAAGGTCCACCGGACTTCTCCCGCGTATATTTGCCAAAGGCGAGATGCTTAGAATTTCTATATCAGGCGGCTGATCGCCTCGTCACGACAAGGAGTGCGGAAACAAGCGTTTTGCACGTTTTCAGAATTCGACTCGGAGTGTGCCAGGCACTGTATGTAATACAATCACGTAGATAAAGGCTACGGAATTCGCAAGGAAACGGCAATTTTCGTTGGGCAGAGGTAATTGTGACAACTTCAATACTCTTTGTTTCCTTCGCCAAATAACAATACTTGTAAATTGTGTGTCATTTATTTTCCAGAACATTCTTGTCTAACGAGAGAACTACTGCGACAGAAGAGGCGATGTTCCACTGTTATTTTCATTTTTCAACAACAATGCTCTGCTCTGCTCTCCCAGCCTCTTTCAACTATTTCGCTGCCTTAACAATGGTGCCAGGAAACCCGGGAGCAATAAGTTTTGTGCTAGTGTATCTGAAAGTCTTATCTTTTGTGTTTTTTCTTTAAGTAGTGATTAAATATATAATTGTGAAATTATAAGTGACACTTTCAGTTGTGTGTATAGTGTAATAGTGGTTCTTTCAAACATCTATCTTTGTTTTGGTTAAAGAAACCAAATATCAGTGATTTTCTGTATAGCTTAAGCACTTCACAAACTGTAAGTCCAAAATGCCTCTAAAAAGACGTCAGATTTTTGCTAAATGGCTACATTTAGATTCAACATTGACTAGAATCGAAGAGAATTTTAATTCTCTCTCAGATATAAGCAGACCAAATTTAGAATGTTTCTTGGACAGGGGTGAGGAATTATGGAAAGATATTAGATTTACAGTTGAAGATGCTATAAAGCAAGAATTTTTAGATGATTTAACCCCCTCATTTGAGAACTTGGAAAGCAGATACATGCATTTTAAAAGCCAATGTCTTTCTGAATTGGCAAAATTATCAGAAAAAACACATGTCGTTAAGCCTAGTCCTATGGGATGCTTACCACATGTGAAATTGCCTACTTTCTCAGGCATGTATGATCAGTTCATGCAATTTCATGATATCTTCCTAACGGCAGTGGTGGAAAATCATTCACTGAGCCCTATCGAAAAATATATGCATCTGCTTTCGCATTTAAAAGGGGAACCGTATATGCTTGTCAGTGCTTTAAATGTGTCAGGTGATAACTTTCATACTGCTTGGGAATTATTAGTCCATAGATACTCTAACAAAACCAAAATAATAGACACCCATGTCAAAGCTTTGCTCAATTTGCCCCAAACAAAAAGTGATTCTTCTTCTCTCAAACAGTTCATTTCTCAAATTTCCACAAATTGGTGTGGACTTAAATCGATATCACTCGATATAGATTTAAGTGAATTAATCTTGCAACATTTAATACTCTCCAAACTAGACTTCAAAACTAGAGAATCGTGGTATCTTAGTAAAGGCTCGGCACAAAGAATGCCAGGATTACAGGAATTATTAGATTTCTTAAACCATAGGGCAAATGCATTAGAATTTAATGAAGGCATTTCTCAAAAATCACAACCAAATTCTGTTCCAGCTGGAAAACCTCATCAAACAGCACCTAACCTCAGGGCGTTTGCTATAAATGTATGCGATTCCAGTCAGTGCATCTTGTGTCCTGGAAAACACCCGTTATTCAAATGCGTGCAATTTCATCAGTTGACCGTGCAAGAAAGATTACAGGTGTGTCGTAAACATTCCTTATGCATGAATTGTTTGCTCAAAGCAGTCAAAGAACACCCCTGTAGTAAAATGAGGTGCAGAACGTGTAATATGAAACACCATTCTCTGTTGCATGACCCGAATCACAACAAACAGGTAGTGAATTTCAACATAACCTCAAAATCAGATGTAGGAACTCTTGTTAAAGTACAATCTCAATCTTCCCCAGAGGAAGGAGAATGCTCTATGGTTAGTGCTGAACCGCGAGAGGCTGAAAAAGTTTTCTCTCATATGGTCTTTACTGAAGCAAAGAAATTTCGGGGTTTGTTGCCAACTGCTATAATTTTGGTCACTGACAAAAGGGGTAACGATATACCAGTCAGAGCATTGCTAGACTCGGGTAGTGAAGTTTGTTTTATAACGGAAGGCCTTGTCCAACTACTAAATATTCCAAGAACAAAGTGTCACTATTTGATACATTCTGTTAATTATCTAAAATCAGTATCAAATGGGGAAGTGAATGTAACCATCAAATCTCGGTTTAATGATTGGCAAACCGGGGTGCAATGTTTAATAGTTCCATCTATTTCATCAAAATTGCCTCAAACATCCCTTGATTTGTCAAAATTAAAAATTCCAGCACATCTCAAACTAGCAGATGACACGTTTCATTTGTCGAACAAGGTTGACATGTTATTAAATTCCTCAGTGTTCTTTGAAGTTTTCAAAGAAAAAGTATCACTACCTAATGAAATCCCTGTCATTTTGGATACCCTGTTAGGTTCGGTCATAGCAGGATGCACTAACATACAATAAGTAACTACATTCTACATTTCTGTGTATAGAATCCTAATTGCATCAAGTGTACTAATAATTCTGTCGCTTATGGTTTTTTATTTATGAGTTATTTATTCCTTAGTTATTTATTTATTATTTATGAGTTTTAGCCACACGATGCTGGCAACAAAATTGCTATTGACAAGAAGCTGTCTTCACAAAGTGAGCATTCGACATTTCAATTTAATGTAATTGCTACAACTAGATTTCTCAACGGAATGTGCTGCCTGTGATCGATGAAGGTGGTAACACTATTTCATTACTACTTCTTAACGTTAATTGCTAATTCATTCAGAATACCTTTCTTACTACCCCTTACGATAAGGAGGAGTCTCTATCTTATCAGAATCTATCAATAAGGTTCAATTATTAGCACAAGCTAATGCGTACCAATTCGATCAAGTCGGTCATTGGTATTTGCAGGGCACGTTATAAACCTTGGGTCGTGGTACGCGCCTGTCATACCACTAACGAGGGATCTCCACTTAATTACAGTGGAAAACCTGGCCACAAGTCAATTTATAACGGCTCTGAAAACATTGGGTTTCACTAAGGCTACCCAAGAATCATTTATCGAAATAACGTGTGAGAGGTAACGTACAATTGATACCTCGTTCACATACTTTCTTACTTCCCCTTATGCTAAGGAGGAATCTTATCATGCTAGAACTTTTCAAAAAGTTCAATTCTCATCATAATCTAATACAGATCATCTTTAACAAAGTCAGTCATTAGTAAATGCAGTGCACGTTGTAAACCTTGGGTCGTGGTACGCGCCTGTCCTACCACTAACGAGGGATCTCCACTTAATCACAGTGGAAAACCTGGCCACAAGTCAATTTACAACGGCTCTGAAAGGATTCGGTCCCACAGGACCTACGCTCCTTTATTACCCAATTGTCAAAAAACCAACACTTAAAACGCTCTCTCATTCAAAATTGTATTTCACTTTCTGAATTGCTGTGTAAACTTGCAGAGATCTATGAGATCCCTCAGGGGACAATATCGATTCTTAGATATTGCCACGGGCCTTGGCGCTCCCGGGGACCTGAAACTACCCGAGCCACCCCCGATTCTAGTTGTCATTTTTTTTTTCTTGTTAATTCATGTGATTAAAACAGGATTAGCTAAAACACTGTTTGCAGTGCCAACTTGGAGCTCACCACTCACCCACACAGGGCGTCTACGACTCTTCACTTTTCGGAATTAAAATGACACGCCCAATCATTTTAATAAAAATTAGGTCTATCGTTATCTGCTGGTAGGATTCTTTAAATATCCAGCCAAGAAAACGTCTGAATTGGGAAACCTTTGAAAATAACAGGCTCTAGGCGCCCTGGTCTGTGTGCAAGAGTGGTGACGACAGAAGTTGCACTGTAATAAAACTCACAAATACAAAATTGCATCGATCACAGCACGAGGCAGAGAGTTCATCCTTTCTCTTTGATTATTCATTCGTATTGTCGACACACATCGCCCAGAAATCGAACAGTTTTTATCTTTTTTATTTTCGTTTTTATGGTGCATTGAAGCATCGACCAATACATTTGGTTTACCTACTCTTAATCTTAATAATTTGATCTCTTGTGCGTTTGGGGAGTTCACAGCTCCAAACGATGTTTGTTTTGTTTTGAATTTCAGGTTCGTGAATCCGCTCAGTGATACGAACTACAATAATTATATCTTAACTCGTTGTTGTGTTGTTGTTTTTTTATATTCTCTTTTTGTCTTGAATTGGCACCGTCAATTTGGAACAGCACTCGGGAAGATGGTATTCGTGACATTCGTTCGCACGAAAAACCGTGTTTTGTTTCGCTCAGTCTTAGTCCTTTTGTCTTGTCTTGTTTTGTATTGTTTAATTTTGTTGCTGTTTTTCTTTCTCTATCAAATTACCAAGGCACCGCCCGGTACCCAATTCGTTCATTACTTATTGCACTCGGTCATGGAACACCGACTTTTTATATCGCAGTTTCTCTAATCTCGCCTTTCGAAAACAAGCTTTTCAAAAAGCATATTCGAAGCAGGATGGCAGAATTCGCTGCTCGTCGAAAGTGACAGTCAGTTCTACAGCGTCCTGGCCCTGCGACTCGTAACCGGGTTCGACGCCCTTCGGGGGCGGGAATAATGTTGACACATTGCCGGCCAAATTACTTCGAATTTGGCGCCTTGTCTTCATTAACAGGGCGTTTGATGTTCTTTGAAGGCGTTTCAAAGGAAAAGACTATACATTTTAAACGTGGCGCCTTCGAGATAGTCTTAATTTTCTCCCAAAACCCGCGCGAATTTCTTCTTCTTTGGTGTCAAAAACATTCATTTCTTTTTGCAAGTTCTTTGAGTCGAATGCAACTTGTTATATTAGTGCGAAGTGCCACCGAAAGATCGCACCAGCTCCCGGCGAAGGTCCACCGGACTTCTCCCGCGTATATTTGCCAAAGGCGAGATGCTTAGAATTTCTATATCAGGCGGCTGATCGCCTCGTCACGACAAGGAGTGCGGAAACAAGCGTTTTGCACGTTTTCAGAATTCGACTCGGAGTGTGCCAGGCACTGTATGTAATACAATCACGTAGATAAAGGCTACGGAATTCGCAAGGAAACGGCAATTTTCGTTGGGCAGAGGTAATTGTGACAACTTCAATACTCTTTGTTTCCTTCGCCAAATAACAATACTTGTAAATTGTGTGTCATTTATTTTCCAGAACATTCTTGTCTAACGAGAGAACTACTGCGACAGAAGAGGCGATGTTCCACTGTTATTTTCATTTTTCAACAACAATGCTCTGCTCTGCTCTCCCAGCCTCTTTCAACTATTTCGCTGCCTTAACAATGGTGCCAGGAAACCCGGGAGCAATAAGTTTTGTGCTAGTGTATCTGAAAGTCTTATCTTTTGTGTTTTTTCTTTAAGTAGTGATTAAATATATAATTGTGAAATTATAAGTGACACTTTCAGTTGTGTGTATAGTGTAATAGTGGTTCTTTCAAACATCTATCTTTGTTTTGGTTAAAGAAACCAAATATCAGTGATTTTCTGTATAGCTTAAGCACTTCACAAACTGTAAGTCCAAAATGCCTCTAAAAAGACGTCAGATTTTTGCTAAATGGCTACATTTAGATTCAACATTGACTAGAATCGAAGAGAATTTTAATTCTCTCTCAGATATAAGCAGACCAAATTTAGAATGTTTCTTGGACAGGGGTGAGGAATTATGGAAAGATATTAGATTTACAGTTGAAGATGCTATAAAGCAAGAATTTTTAGATGATTTAACCCCCTCATTTGAGAACTTGGAAAGCAGATACATGCATTTTAAAAGCCAATGTCTTTCTGAATTGGCAAAATTATCAGAAAAAACACATGTCGTTAAGCCTAGTCCTATGGGATGCTTACCACATGTGAAATTGCCTACTTTCTCAGGCATGTATGATCAGTTCATGCAATTTCATGATATCTTCCTAACGGCAGTGGTGGAAAATCATTCACTGAGCCCTATCGAAAAATATATGCATCTGCTTTCGCATTTAAAAGGGGAACCGTATATGCTTGTCAGTGCTTTAAATGTGTCAGGTGATAACTTTCATACTGCTTGGGAATTATTAGTCCATAGATACTCTAACAAAACCAAAATAATAGACACCCATGTCAAAGCTTTGCTCAATTTGCCCCAAACAAAAAGTGATTCTTCTTCTCTCAAACAGTTCATTTCTCAAATTTCCACAAATTGGTGTGGACTTAAATCGATATCACTCGATATAGATTTAAGTGAATTAATCTTGCAACATTTAATACTCTCCAAACTAGACTTCAAAACTAGAGAATCGTGGTATCTTAGTAAAGGCTCGGCACAAAGAATGCCAGGATTACAGGAATTATTAGATTTCTTAAACCATAGGGCAAATGCATTAGAATTTAATGAAGGCATTTCTCAAAAATCACAACCAAATTCTGTTCCAGCTGGAAAACCTCATCAAACAGCACCTAACCTCAGGGCGTTTGCTATAAATGTATGCGATTCCAGTCAGTGCATCTTGTGTCCTGGAAAACACCCGTTATTCAAATGCGTGCAATTTCATCAGTTGACCGTGCAAGAAAGATTACAGGTGTGTCGTAAACATTCCTTATGCATGAATTGTTTGCTCAAAGCAGTCAAAGAACACCCCTGTAGTAAAATGAGGTGCAGAACGTGTAATATGAAACACCATTCTCTGTTGCATGACCCGAATCACAACAAACAGGTAGTGAATTTCAACATAACCTCAAAATCAGATGTAGGAACTCTTGTTAAAGTACAATCTCAATCTTCCCCAGAGGAAGGAGAATGCTCTATGGTTAGTGCTGAACCGCGAGAGGCTGAAAAAGTTTTCTCTCATATGGTCTTTACTGAAGCAAAGAAATTTCGGGGTTTGTTGCCAACTGCTATAATTTTGGTCACTGACAAAAGGGGTAACGATATACCAGTCAGAGCATTGCTAGACTCGGGTAGTGAAGTTTGTTTTATAACGGAAGGCCTTGTCCAACTACTAAATATTCCAAGAACAAAGTGTCACTATTTGATACATTCTGTTAATTATCTAAAATCAGTATCAAATGGGGAAGTGAATGTAACCATCAAATCTCGGTTTAATGATTGGCAAACCGGGGTGCAATGTTTAATAGTTCCATCTATTTCATCAAAATTGCCTCAAACATCCCTTGATTTGTCAAAATTAAAAATTCCAGCACATCTCAAACTAGCAGATGACACGTTTCATTTGTCGAACAAGGTTGACATGTTATTAAATTCCTCAGTGTTCTTTGAAGTTTTCAAAGAAAAAGTATCACTACCTAATGAAATCCCTGTCATTTTGGATACCCTGTTAGGTTCGGTCATAGCAGGATGCACTAACATACAATAAGTAACTACATTCTACATTTCTGTGTATAGAATCCTAATTGCATCAAGTGTACTAATAATTCTGTCGCTTATGGTTTTTTATTTATGAGTTATTTATTCCTTAGTTATTTATTTATTATTTATGAGTTTTAGCCACACGATGCTGGCAACAAAATTGCTATTGACAAGAAGCTGTCTTCACAAAGTGAGCATTCGACATTTCAATTTAATGTAATTGCTACAACTAGATTTCTCAACGGAATGTGCTGCCTGTGATCGATGAAGGTGGTAACACTATTTCATTACTACTTCTTAACGTTAATTGCTAATTCATTCAGAATACCTTTCTTACTACCCCTTACGATAAGGAGGAGTCTCTATCTTATCAGAATCTATCAATAAGGTTCAATTATTAGCACAAGCTAATGCGTACCAATTCGATCAAGTCGGTCATTGGTATTTGCAGGGCACGTTATAAACCTTGGGTCGTGGTACGCGCCTGTCATACCACTAACGAGGGATCTCCACTTAATTACAGTGGAAAACCTGGCCACAAGTCAATTTATAACGGCTCTGAAAACATTGGGTTTCACTAAGGCTACCCAAGAATCATTTATCGAAATAACGTGTGAGAGGTAACGTACAATTGATACCTCGTTCACATACTTTCTTACTTCCCCTTATGCTAAGGAGGAATCTTATCATGCTAGAACTTTTCAAAAAGTTCAATTCTCATCATAATCTAATACAGATCATCTTTAACAAAGTCAGTCATTAGTAAATGCAGTGCACGTTGTAAACCTTGGGTCGTGGTACGCGCCTGTCCTACCACTAACGAGGGATCTCCACTTAATCACAGTGGAAAACCTGGCCACAAGTCAATTTACAACGGCTCTGAAAGGATTCGGTCCCACAGGACCTACGCTCCTTTATTACCCAATTGTCAAAAAACCAACACTTAAAACGCTCTCTCATTCAAAATTGTATTTCACTTTCTGAATTGCTGTGTAAACTTGCAGAGATCTATGAGATCCCTCAGGGGACAATATCGATTCTTAGATATTGCCACGGGCCTTGGCGCTCCCGGGGACCTGAAACTACCCGAGCCACCCCCGATTCTAGTTGTCATTTTTTTTTTCTTGTTAATTCATGTGATTAAAACAGGATTAGCTAAAACACTGTTTGCAGTGCCAACTTGGAGCTCACCACTCACCCACACAGGGCGTCTACGACTCTTCACTTTTCGGAATTAAAATGACACGCCCAATCATTTTAATAAAAATTAGGTCTATCGTTATCTGCTGGTAGGATTCTTTAAATATCCAGCCAAGAAAACGTCTGAATTGGGAAACCTTTGAAAATAACAGGCTCTAGGCGCCCTGGTCTGTGTGCAAGAGTGGTGACGACAGAAGTTGCACTGTAATAAAACTCACAAATACAAAATTGCATCGATCACAGCACGAGGCAGAGAGTTCATCCTTTCTCTTTGATTATTCATTCGTATTGTCGACACACATCGCCCAGAAATCGAACAGTTTTTATCTTTTTTATTTTCGTTTTTATGGTGCATTGAAGCATCGACCAATACATTTGGTTTACCTACTCTTAATCTTAATAATTTGATCTCTTGTGCGTTTGGGGAGTTCACAGCTCCAAACGATGTTTGTTTTGTTTTGAATTTCAGGTTCGTGAATCCGCTCAGTGATACGAACTACAATAATTATATCTTAACTCGTTGTTGTGTTGTTGTTTTTTTATATTCTCTTTTTGTCTTGAATTGGCACCGTCAATTTGGAACAGCACTCGGGAAGATGGTATTCGTGACATTCGTTCGCACGAAAAACCGTGTTTTGTTTCGCTCAGTCTTAGTCCTTTTGTCTTGTCTTGTTTTGTATTGTTTAATTTTGTTGCTGTTTTTCTTTCTCTATCAAATTACCAAGGCACCGCCCGGTACCCAATTCGTTCATTACTTATTGCACTCGGTCATGGAACACCGACTTTTTATATCGCAGTTTCTCTAATCTCGCCTTTCGAAAACAAGCTTTTCAAAAAGCATATTCGAAGCAGGATGGCAGAATTCGCTGCTCGTCGAAAGTGACAGTCAGTTCTACAGCGTCCTGGCCCTGCGACTCGTAACCGGGTTCGACGCCCTTCGGGGGCGGGAATAATGTTGACACATTGCCGGCCAAATTACTTCGAATTTGGCGCCTTGTCTTCATTAACAGGGCGTTTGATGTTCTTTGAAGGCGTTTCAAAGGAAAAGACTATACATTTTAAACGTGGCGCCTTCGAGATAGTCTTAATTTTCTCCCAAAACCCGCGCGAATTTCTTCTTCTTTGGTGTCAAAAACATTCATTTCTTTTTGCAAGTTCTTTGAGTCGAATGCAACTTGTTATATTAGTGCGAAGTGCCACCGAAAGATCGCACCAGCTCCCGGCGAAGGTCCACCGGACTTCTCCCGCGTATATTTGCCAAAGGCGAGATGCTTAGAATTTCTATATCAGGCGGCTGATCGCCTCGTCACGACAAGGAGTGCGGAAACAAGCGTTTTGCACGTTTTCAGAATTCGACTCGGAGTGTGCCAGGCACTGTATGTAATACAATCACGTAGATAAAGGCTACGGAATTCGCAAGGAAACGGCAATTTTCGTTGGGCAGAGGTAATTGTGACAACTTCAATACTCTTTGTTTCCTTCGCCAAATAACAATACTTGTAAATTGTGTGTCATTTATTTTCCAGAACATTCTTGTCTAACGAGAGAACTACTGCGACAGAAGAGGCGATGTTCCACTGTTATTTTCATTTTTCAACAACAATGCTCTGCTCTGCTCTCCCAGCCTCTTTCAACTATTTCGCTGCCTTAACAAATCATATTTGAAATAGATGAGAATTAGGATCTGTGATGGTGCTTATTTTTTTCTATTTAATGAATTATATTTATTTTTTTATACGAGGCCAATGATTCTATGGCATACACCGTAGATTTGAACAATGACATCTTACTGTTTATTAAATTTAAAAACACTTCCGATTTCAGAATAAAAAATAAAAGTTTATTTACAATAATAATAATAATAATAATAATAATAATAATAATAATACGAGTAAGTCTAGACACTTTACACAATTGGTAACAAAAAGAAAAATAAGCGCAATAGTCCTTTCAGCATGTCGACATTCCGTTTGTGCTTCAAGACGTGTGCCTTCTCGCTTACATTCCCAAGACCCTCACTCTCTTTAACATTCCAGCACATCTATCCTTCGTCCGTACTAAGAGAGTTTCATTTTCTTCTACTCTCAACTCAAGACATCAACTGTTCGTCCATCTATCGAGACTTCGTGCTTTCGTCCGTTCAGCAAGACGCCTACCTCTATATTCTGGTTATTGATTTCGTTCTTCAGTGTATCTCGTCCGTCTCCATTATATCCGAACTTGCCAATCAGTAGTTCAGTCCCAAATGGGTCCTGTATGTAAGCGCCTTCCCGACGTGAGATAGAGTGCCTGTTGACTTGTCGCAGCACACTGTTCAACGGGACGAGGAGTTGCAGAATCCTGTGAGTGGGCGGGTTGCCGCTGGGTGGCGTAGCGTGGCAGACAACAGCTCTCCTCCTTTCAATGAGAGACGGTCTGCCCTGACCCGCAACACAGCGTGGGGCCATGTCCACTCGTCACGGCGGGGGAAGAAAAGGTTCTCCTTTTTGGGTACAAAGGCCAACCTCTTGACCTCCTCTACAACGGGGAAGGACGGTCTTTCCTTTCTCTGTACCCCCTCAGCGTGGGTGGCGTCACGTGACTGGCCACATGGGGCGGGCGAGGGCTGGAATGCGTTGCGCCTCCGTTATCTATGCACGCGAAGACGGAGGAGACGGCGGTCGCTGCCCAGCGCAGGGCCGAGCCTACTTGCGACAACACAGGTACACTCGCACCAGGCGAATAAACACTCTGTACGTCAATCCATGCTACCCTGGTACATAAATCGTTAATAAATGTACATATGTGATGATACAGTGTCGCCTTATTCCATCGCGACGCTGTTCGGCCTTGCGAGGTGCACGGGCGGGCGCCAAGTCGGAGCGGTTGCCGGGGCAACGGACTTCGACTCTCGCGGCCTCATTGATCTCGCGGCGGCCAGTGACGAGCCCGCCCACGCTGCGCCTTCCTTCGGCCACAATACCCGCTTCCGCCTCCCCCTCCCCTCCCCCACCCCTTCCCCCTCTCACCGCCTTAGCCCGACCCTCAACCTCACATTGTATGTTGAAAGAGATATTACTAAGTTATAAACTGTGTTGACCCTAGATGACGAGTACAAAGGTGTCGTCTTTTAGACGACCCTGGTAGTGCCGAAAGTTTCCTACTCACTTCAACTGTTTCCTCCCTTCTAGTGTCTTGAGTGACTAGCCAGTGAAATACACGTATTGTTGAGCACGTGTCTATTTTCGGTATTCGCCATTTTAACACCCGTCGTCCAGTAGAAAACGCCTTTCTAGTTACGTCAATAATATTTCTGGTTATGATGGCTAATATTGTAAGTAATGAAACCAAACTACTTTTCTTGTAGCATTGAAGTTTTTTCGTAACATTTATCAATCATAAGGTCACATGAAAAGATAATTGTGCACACGCTTCTCAAAAGACGTGTGGACAGCACGTAGCAAGTGTCTGCTGTGAGAGCCAGATCATTTTAGTGTATGAATAAAAACCTTTAAAATATATTTTATAAGTCCATATCATATATGTTCAATCCATTAATTTAGTGTTTCATTGCAAAAATATTTTCACCGAAAGTTGTCCGCTAGACTACGCCTTTGTGATAATGCGCCTTCGTAATCTGGGGTTAACGTCTTGTGTAAGAATTCTTCCGTTTCAGTTTCCATTCCGTTTATATTCGCCTGAAACGCGCCGCCCGCTCGCAATCCGCGCCTTCCATTTTCGTCGGGGCCTTCGCTTTAAAGCGGCCATTGTTGGTCATGACGCGGGTAATCGAGTCATTTGGACGCGGCGCGGGGCCGCAACGACCTGCAATCACAGTCGCCTTCCACTGAAACAATTAAACTCTTCCGCGGAAAATGAGGGGCTGCCAGCTCTCGCCCCAGTTTTATTCCTTCTCAGTCCCCACAAAACGCGCCCACGCACTTGATAAAATGACGCGGAAGATGAGTATGGATGGTACACTAGTACTGCGACGTGAATTCGTTCAAAACGTAGGGTAATTACCTGTTTGGAAAGTAATAGAAGAGTAAAAGTTGACTGGCCGAAGATGGGCGTTAGTTTCACGCGGTTTCTGAGATAAATACCAGGTGAATGTGAAAGCATCACCCTAACAAACGAGCCAGGGTTATCAGGATATTTTAAACGGTAGTAACTAAACTAAAGCAATGTGAAAAATAGTAAAAAATATGACCACATCATCTTCATACTCAGGAGAGAATGTTGCCTTAAAGAATATTGAAAGAAAAACAAGTAATCTGGAAAAAGTGGCTAATCTCTTCAACCAACACTTTTGTAGAATTGCGGCTGAACTCACAAAGAGACTAAAACCACAAAATTCAACATCATCCCCTTCCCAAAAAACATTTCGACACCATGTTTATTTCCAAAACTTCTAACGAAATTCTGAGAATAGTCAGTAATCTAAAAAAATATTAATGAGGTTTAGATGAATTTCTAGATTGTTTATTAAAAACGTGTGTGCCTGACTTCAAACACCAGTTAACTAACATTTTAATGCCTTTTTATGCATATTAATATTTCCAGATATTTTCAAAACAGCAAAAATTAAACCCCTTTTTAAAAAGTGGAATAATAATGAAGTTCAAAATTACCGGTTAAGTTACCTTTTGTCAGTTCTCTCAAAAATATTAGAGAGGCTTCGCCCGCTATACGTGAATGAAAAATTTTCTCAGGAAAAACGAAGCGTTTCTTTGTTTCAGAAAACTAAACTGTTGTAGAAAACTAAAACCTACGAATTCTGCCATTTTTTTCTTTTCTTAATTATGTTGCTTCATCAATGGACCAAAATAAAGCTCCCATTGGAAAATTTTTAGATCTTTCGAAAGCCGTTGACGTTATTGGCCATAACATTTTGCTATCAAAATTACCTTCTTATGGAATTCGCGGTATCGCCCTATATTGGATAACCTCTTACCTCAAACGTGGATCTCAAAGAGAAGATCAAAGAGAGCCGCGCGGACCAATGGGCATTACTTACTTACCTCTCCAATTCTTTACCAGTTGGTTATTGGGGTTCCGCAAGGCTCGATATTAGGTCCTATCCTCTTTCCGTTATACGTAAACGATATTCCCTAGTCTATTAAAAACCGAAGAACACTTCTGTTTGCTTATGACACGAATGTTCTTTGCAAATAAGAAACAATAAATAGTACGATATCAAAATTTTCAAATTGGTTTTGTAATAACAAATTAATAGTTAACGAAGGGAAACAGTTTCCATGCATTTTTGCATTTCAAATCAGCAATCACATGCTTCATTGAAAATGAACAATATGCAATTGGCTGATGTTAAGGGAAAAAAATTCTAGGTCACTCAATTCAGTCAAACCTCAAATGGAATATACATATAACAGAATTAAACACTAAATTAAGTTCATTATGTTACGCATTCAGAATTCTTTAAGTTCTGACAGCCTTCATGCAGGTCGTTGCGTGTATTTTGCGAATGTACATTTCCGCCTGAGATACGGCATAATATTCTTGGGAATCTCATCATGTAGTACTCAAACCTTTAGATTACAAAAGAAAATTATTGGAATTATGAAAATTTGCCATCCGCGTGATCCCTACAAGCCTTCCATTGACCTTAGAATTGTACCACTGCCTTGCATATATATTTACGAATCTGTAATATTTGTGAAAGCTGACTTACCTAACGATGGGAACATGAATGCAATACTGAAATTTATAATTACATCACACGTCGTTGAAATCACGTCCATCAAGTGGCAGTATCAACAGCTCACTATCAGAAATCCACATACGTTGTATATCCATGTACGTTACTTTACAACGCATTGCCAGAGGACATTAAACAACTGAAGTCAGTTCACAAATATAAGTTGAAAGTAAAATCTTTTCTGCTGCCTAACTGTTTCTATACAATTAGAGACTGTACTGATCATCAAAAAGAAAAGATATTTTTATTTTAGAAAAACAGGGATATATAATGATTTAGTTTACATTTGTTTTCTATACTTTTTAAAGACTTAATATCCTTGTAACAAATGATATACTTCAGCTTTCGAGTCAATGACCCCATTTCAACCAGGTTTTTGTCCACTTTCCCTAATACATTGAGCAAATGCTGAGATGACCCCTTGTTTTTTTCTGGTCGTAAATATAGCCTCACTATGCGCACGTTTTGTTGAACTCTCCTTTTGCTTGTAGCAGTAGAAATAGTGGTAAGGGTGAGTTTTTATTGTTTTATTAATGCAGAAAATTCAAATCTGTAGTTCGTTTACCGTTACAAATACGTTTTCTATATCTCGGGAAAGAAAACGACAAATCTGTTTTAAAATGTTATTAATCTCGTGCTATGTTAAATTTTATTTTTATTGATTCATTTGTCTTTAACGTGTACTTATTTTTCAAGACATTATTTGTCATTATTGTCATTATTCATTGTAAAATGATTGGAAGAGATTTTGGAATTCAAGAAAATTTGTGCAGATGATCTTCTCCCCCGTATGTCACAAAGAGTTTTTACACTTTTTTACTAAATAAATCTAAACCTAAATCTAAAATATTAACCGATTCCCACGAAACAATAGAAAAACAGTTTTTCCTACAATTTTATCTTTCCTCAATTGACATATTTTTTCAATCATCTTTAGAATATCATCACTTCCTTGTTTTGGTAACTTTCTGTAACCACCGACTCACCCGATTACCTGATTCCTTCGGCGATTCAGCTTTGCTCGACTGCTTCGTCGGCAGACTCCCTAGCGGGAGGCATGCATGATTGCCTAACTACTTGAGAGAAAGACTTAGGCATTTTCATAATACTTCTTTAATCACTTTTGAAATCAGTGCGGGTGAAGCCCAGTAACATAAACAAACTTTCAACTAACTTAAAACTAATTTAAACTTAGTAAAGGCCGGTATGGCCAGAGTTCATCTTAGCTCCGGTGTCGTTGCCCTCCCGGGCGGTCGTGATCCAGCTCACAGGTGCGGCGTTGGGACATCCCAGCGCCCGGCAGGTCTGGCGGCGAGCGTCGACGGTCAGCTTGCCCCAGGTCCCTTTGTGGCGGCCCTTTGGCGGTCACGGCGGCGGCCCCGGATTAGGCCAGCGGCGGGCGTCGACCGACGGCTCCTCAGCGGCGCTTGGTGCGGGCGGTGGCGGGAACGCGCCCGGGCGATGACGGGTCGCTTCGCGATATAGCTTTTCACGTCCCCGGCTCGTACTCACATGAGTCGGGTTGCGATGTGGCGAGGCGGCGTGGCATTCGGGGCGACCATGCACGAATTAAGTGGCCTCGCTACTGCCTCAAAAGCAAGTGTCCTCGCGGCTCCCAACGCAAGCGCTCCCCCTGCCGCCTCCGAAAGAAGTGATCTCCTCGCTACCTCCGATACAAGTGTTCGATTCTCTCATCCACGGTCCCTCAGGAAGGGTCGCGTACCACGTGATTCCTCCCCCGCATCGTCTACTTTTCTTGGTTGTCGCGCCACCCGTAATCCTTCCGCCTATCACGGCGCCAGCGGCGAAGCCGCCCCCGGTAACTTCTCCCAAAGTAACTTACGTCACCTAAATTCTCGGAAATAGGCGCGGGTAATTCCGTTGCTCGGGGTGGGGTGTGGGTGGCGTGCTTCCCCACACGTCATAAGGGGTGCGCTCGGCGAGGGAGGCGCTATTTCCTCCTTTCCCCCGGCGCGCTAAGCGGCTCTCTTACTCAGGTACAGCAGGAAACGGCATTTCCGGCTGCTCTTAACGGCGGCGTGGTTCTTAATTAAATAAAATAAATATTTGGCTCGTGTCGTCATCCGCGATGTGCGACCGTCCCATTACATTTCATTGATGTTTTCCGTCTTGAACATTTCAAAAACCTATTAACTAAATATTTTATTCTCTTTTCTACATGACTCCTTTACTCTAATTTTGTGTTTATGAAGTGAAGCTACTCCGCTAATGCTTGTTAATTTTCACGACATTAACCATTGAATGGAATGACAAATGAACGGTAGGTCTGAGAAGCGCGTTCTCGCATAGCAGCATTTGAGACTCTTTCCCATCGCGTGACTGCCCGTCTTTGCTGTGCGCTCAGCTGACCTTGAAGTTGTCGCGCGCTCTACTTGAAGTACACGGAGCAGCGCGGCGCCTCCCGCCTCTCCTGACAGCAGCCACCCGCAGCGAGTGGGGGGCAGCCACGGGGACCGATGCGAACTGGGCGGCCTGGCGCCCGGAAAGACAGAATGGCCAGGGGCTGAGATGGAGTGCGCATCAGAGGTCGTGGTAGTTACGGTTACGCCGACCAAGCCAGAGCTCCGTTATTCCGTTGGATTATTGTGAATTATGGTACGAAGTGGTACATCTTCTGGTGATACGTCAAACGGCTATGAACGTGGTACATTTTTACTGGCTAGTGGTATACCTGGCATTGTTATTGTATGATTGGATTCTGGCTTTTGGATTGTAACGCTGGAAAAAGCACAATAAACTGTTTTTGTAGAACCATCTATCTTCGTACTTTTTGATACATTTCAGTCCTGATTTAGAGCAGCATGTGTTTTCCAGATTTTCTCATTTATTCTAATTACCTCGGCCTTCTCGCAACGTGGCATTGTGACGTCTTTTTGCTTCGGTCTCCTGCACAGCGCCCGTTCCCGCGTGGCACTTTGTACCTGGTTGTCAGCGCTGCCTCCGCCGCTTCCTGCCCGGCCCTTGACAGAGCCTCGCAGCCCTTAAGGGCCTCTCCCTCCTCCCTGGGACACTTTTCGTCCCCGCCTACTCGCCGAGACTTCTCGTTGTCGTCGACCACCATGCTCATCGTCACGACACGGAGCTTTCTGTCTCTTTTTGCTGATCAAGCACAATACGGCACTTTGTTTTTCTCCCCAGAGTATTAATGTACTTTTCTCTTCTCCCATTGTATAATTTTCTTGTTAGATGGTTGCAGATTATTACGTAACGACAGTCGTTATGACAGGGATTCATAACAGTGCAGGCGTCTGACAAAGGCAGGCGTCAAAGGCAGTTTACAATCCACGCGTTGATACGAAATTGGTCATAGGTCATCATTCTATGAAATGTTAATTAGCTTATGAACATTGCTGTGTCGTGACGACCTAGAACAAGAAGACAGTAACAGCAAAAGCTCTCCGTTTTTTTAAGAACTAGACCACTATACAAAAGCTTTTTTGATATTGTGTTAAATATTCATAAATGATACGCAGAAAAACCATTCGTAAATAAATAACATTAACCCTAGAATATTTGCACAAAGGCGGCGTTTGTATGCTACCCAAGTAGGGTCGTAAGCTTCCCCACCCTCCCCCTCACTCTCGCTTCTCAAACTCTGGGTCCTTTCATTGTGTGAGTAGCGAGTGAAATACTCGTTAGCTTGCGCGCGAACCTATTTCCTGTGTACTCCATTTTATACGCGTCGTTCAGTAGACAACCTATTTGTAATTACGACAGTGATTTTTCTTGCTTTATTTCCTTATATTATGAATAATCAATAAAAAATCCTTGTCTTGTAGAATCTAAGTTTTGTTCTAAAAATTTAGCAATCATGATGAGGCGATGACGATTATAGCAAAGGTCACATGATGAGGTTCTGCGGACGCTTCTCAAAAACCATGAGTGCGCATCACCAAGCGAGTGCCTGCTCAGACAGCCAAATCATTTCACTGTATATATAAAATCCTTTCAAATGCATTTTGTAATTCCATGTCATACATGTATGATTCATTATATTTAGTGTTTCATTGTAAAAATGTTTTTTTCTTTATTTTTACGTCATCTCTCAGACAACTCTAATCTATGGTTAAATAAATTGTATCTACAATGTTCATCTTATGTTAATTTTCATTGGTCGTAGAAAAAACTGGTACCATGATTTGAAATTGTCTTGATGAAACCTATTCTCTTTAATAAATTAATTAGAACCTCAGTAAGGTAATGCCCGTACGCAGTCGGTCTGTATTGCGTAAATATCACATGGGGCACTTGATCCACGGCAGTGCATTGACCAAATCCTGCACGCAAGTTTGCACATAAGAGTTTTATGTGCTAATAGTTATATTTATTCGCAGAAAAGAACTGAGATGAGCCTCCTTTGAAAGCAGCACGGTATTCCAAGGCAGGCACGCCGTTTAAAAATACTGGGCGAGAAGTAGAGTAGAGAGAGAGAGCAGTAGTGTGAGTAGTGAGACAGAGAGAGAGAGAGAAACTGACACAGAGAGAGACAGTCAGAGTGAGAGTGAGACTGACAGAGACAGAGAGACGGACAGATAGACAGAGACGGACAGACAGACAGAGACGGACAGACAGACAGAGAGACAGACAGAGAGACAGAAAGGGAGAGGGACAGGCAGAGAGGGACAGGGAGACAGGGAGAGAGAGAGTAAGAGAGACAGAGAAAGAACATTCCTAGAGAGGAGGAAAAGCAAGGAAGGGAAGTCGCACTTCTGTAGTCGGCGGCCCGGCATCTAACTCTGCTGCCTTCGCTGCTGCTGCTACGGGAAGCCACCTCCCCTCCGTTAGATTCGCGGCTTGTCTGCCAAGGAGGCCTGCTCTTCGTACGCTCGTGTGGCGTCGCGGCGGCCAGAAAACAGGGCCCCGGATTTGTTGAGCGTTTGCTTCCACAGTGTTGGGGCTGCATTGTACGCGTAATGTGCGACCGTTGCCGAACGATGTGCACGCGGTGACGATGGGGAAACAATCTTGGAATTTTGGCCTGTGGTGAGGAACATTTTCTGAAGCAGGCCTTTTGCGATTAGTGGCTCGTCTCTGCGGCAACACAGTTCATTCTCATCAATACCCATCATTGTATCATTTTAATATACAGTATTATTGAAACCCTTGTAATATTATAAAGAAATCCGTTGTTTTATCAACACGTGCTTGCTTCAATTTTGAGTGCGGATTTTGAGGTTTGAGATCAGTATTTAGACTCGAAATATAGGCGATAAATCAGCATTTGTAACGTAATATGAATTCATTCGTATCCGTCCATTCTTTCACACCTCTTTTCAACGCACTTGTCTTTGTTCCCTAATTTCCCCACCCTTCTTTTCAACATCATTCTTCCCCGTATCTCTTCGCCCGCCCCGTCAGGGCCCGCCGCGGCGCCTGGGGCGGTGAGGTGTCCGTGCCTCATTACCCGACGCATCGCGGGAGGCGGCGAAATGCCCGCGCGGCCGCTCCTCGCGTTGGCACTTGGCGAAGGAATGCGGCGCGCGCTCTCCCCCTCCCCCTCCCCCTCTCCCTTCACCACGCCCTCTCCCTCCCCCTCCCTTCCCCCGCGGCTGCGCTCGGCCGCCATCTTCCTCCCCGACACCCAAATCTGTAGCCGGCGCCACACATTCGGCATTCGCTGAGCAGTAACTGCTCGCCCAATCCCGAACAGATATTTTCAGTGAACGTTCACTCCATTTGATGTACCCTAAAGACCGACACGCGGTGGGTAACAACTCGACAACACTACTAGGGATTCGGCGAGCGTTTGCTTGCCACTGGACGGATAACGAATTCGTGGAGCTGCCTGTAAGGTACGTTCCTAAGCAGGCATGGAGTGTATCTAGAAATTATGCAGTTTTGTTGGGCAAAGCTAGAGAACTCCATGAAAAAGAAACACATTACTACAGCGTCCATAGATACGAGATGAGCCTACGGCAATATAGCATTTGGAACCCACGCGGCCAGCTCTGTAATCGGTGATTGTCTGTGGTTTCTCCGATCAGAAGCAGTACCGTAACAGACGGGTCACGGAAAACACGTGATCTTCACTGTCCCATTATTTCCCTATTCTTAAACACACACACACACACACACACACACACACACTCTTACTTGCCTTACACTACCACAAACCGAGTCGGTTTTTCCTTGGCAAAAGTACCTCGAGAACGGAAACTGCACAAGCAGACATATAGGTCGTCGCCGGATCTCTCGTACAGGAGGGAACAAACATTGCCGTCTTCCGAAAATATCATTCACTACGTGTGGTATCCCAGTAAGGGGCAGAGGTACTCGTCAAGCTCCCCCGCTTCCCACGGAAGAGGAGAGGCAGTCCAAGGGCATAAGACCGGGAGAGGTGGCTCAGGGCATCCACTCATGTCACTGCATTCCCTCTGACCGAGAGGTCCTAGGCTGCCACTCTCGACAGGGCAACAGGGTAACAGGGTTTTAGGCACGTCCTTCTCAGCTAAGTCGAATTCAGTCGCTGTCTAAAGAAGAATTCTACCTGCCGTCTGATCTCATCGGTTGTTTTACGATCACCACCAGGCGAATGCCGGAGCAGGCCCCTAACAAACGGGCCACGGACCGCGCGCGATCTTACTTTTCTCTTCCTTGTCCTATCCTCACACTTAACACACACACACACACACACTAACATGCACTACACTACCATACTTGTCGGGAGACCGCTCGAAAGCTTAGAGCTTGTCCCGGCTGGGGCAGTCTCCCACTAGTGGGAGATACCTGCTGGTAAAATCGGCTAACGGTTTAGCCGGTATCGTTGTCCAGAGGCTGGTAGACGGACGTTTAGACGTCAATCGATTTTTCGATTTCAAGAACCCGCATGGATTCTGGTAACATCACGAGTTAGAGGTTTTTTATATTTAGCAACTGGATTTATCCTTTTTTTAGTTACCAGGGCCCTGCAATACGACTTTTTTTACCGAAAATTCGCTCTTTCCTCGCGCATCATTTTATAACTTCCTCTTTACTCCGTAGCGAGAAAATAAAAACAATGACGTTCAATTTCGATTGAAAAATTCAAAGAGTTCTTGAGAGAGGTATCCCGCCTATTCCAATGCTGTACAAACCGAATTAATTCACATAGTGCATCACTGCTCGCGACGCAGGACATAACGCGATAGGAAGACTTCCTGGAAGACTCTGCCTTTTGGCAATTCTAGATTCCAAAGGTATCGTCAGTGTGGCGATGCAACGTGTTCCGAAAGCTTCCCCCTCCCCCTTCCCCTCACTCTGTGGCGTCATACCTGTCGCCAGTACAAACGTGCCAAATATCAGCCATGTGGACAGCGCTGGCGGAAGAGACGCTGGGCTGCACAAAGGCTGGGGAGCGAGAGAGAGGGGGTGCCGTGTCGTGGGTGGTAACGTGGAAACCCCGAAGCCGGCGGAAACGCGTCGGCGTACACTGCGGATGACGCGGTTCCGTCAGCCTGCCCAGAGGGTATATAAGCGGACTCCGACTTAAGAGCTTCCTTCTGTTCCTCTGATTCTTCAGGTTTGGGCGCGTCGGTAGGGCGTCGTGTGGGTTGTGCGCGGCGTTGCATTGTAATGCATAGGCTACCGAGGCGGGGAACCGAAGCCGGCGTGCTACGTCGTGACGGTCGGTGCGGCATACTCGCATGTATGCTCGCGTAAGGTACTGGTGTATCACACCGGATATGGTAATTAATTATCGGGCCAGCGGTGGTGGTAACCAGGGAAGGTTCCTTCTTGTAACGGTCAAATTTATTTGTAAATATTGTATATAGTATTTTGGTGTCGGAGTATTTTTATTCTAATAAATACTAAATATTTACAAGCCGTTCACGTCTGTAATTATTTGCCCCGGCAAAGACGCCACAACTCCTCGTTTCTGAAACTGTGCACCTCCAGAGTGTGGCTAGCCTGTGAAGTATTCGTATCTTTTGGCGACTGCCTTTTGCCGGTATTCCCCATTTGAACACGTGCCGTCCAGTAGGCTACGCATTTGTAGTTACGTCAGCGATATGTTTGGTTCTAATATTGTAAATAATGACTACAAACTCCTTGTATTCAAGCATTTAAGTTTTTTTGAACACTTAGTAATCATAATGGGACGATGACGATCATAAATTAGAACGCGAGACGAGGTAATTCTGCGGACGCTGTTCAAAAGCCATGTGTCTACAACAACAAGCAAGTGTCTGCTGAGAGAGTCAAGTCCTTTAGATGCATCTATAAAACCATTTAAAATGTGTTTGTTATCACCCTATCATACGTGTTCAATCCATTCAATTAAGTGTTTCATTGTAAAAATTAGTTTTTCTTCATTGAAACCCAAAGTTGTCAGTCAGACTATGCCTTTGTAATAATGCTTGATACAGCACAGTCGCAGCACATGTGCTGCTGTAGGCCACTAGTATTAATCTAATGCCCACAGTATTGAGAAGGGAACATTCAGCGACAAATAAACGCAATTGACAAGAAAGTTTTGCTCGATTATTTTTCCTTTCGAGTCCCAATATGATCAGTGAAGCAAAAAAGTGTAACGATACACTTGGCGTAAATTATGAATTTTTGTCATAATAAGGTAACGAAATGCAGTATTCAAATTAGGTTTGAGGTTTTTCTTACTTAATTTATTCGAATAATTAATAAAATTTCAATCCGAAATAATCTACCTGTTCTCGATTCATTTTTTTTTCGTTGATCATTCTACAATACACAATTACTTTAGTTAACATCTTAATGACTCTTTAAATGCTTACTGTAATAAGAATGGTTAAGTTTATATCAGGTTTAGTGAAATTTCCCCAAAATTTGAAGATGTCACGGCGCACACAACCCACGCAACAATTGACTGAATATTTGTGTTTACAAGCATGTAGTTTAAAGTCACTAGTTCCGTAGGTGTTTAAAGCCCGTAAAGGCCGTTTTCGCCAAGATGCGGCACTCCTCACGGCAGCGTGAGAACCACGTGGAACCACGTGTTTTCCTCCTCGGGTATCTACGTCCAGACGGGCAACGCCCCTGTCAGAACAAGCTCTAAACTTTCGACTGAGCTCCGGGCATGTGAAAGTAGTGAATTGAATTGAATTGAATTAATGCCTTATTTTACGTGGCGAGACTCAGGCCATGAGGCTTGCTCTTCCGTCTGACCACGTAAATTTCGCTACGCTCCTTTCACCAATCAGCAGAGAAAGGAGGTATTTCTTGGGCGAGAAACAGGCGATTTGAATTTAGCTCAGAGGCGTCATTTAGGCTTGAGGATCTTTTACATGCAAGTAAATCTACTAACATGGGACAGCCGGCTTTACGCCCTCCGAAGGAAGGCGTACGAAGGATTTTTTCGCCCTGAAAAATCCACGGCTTCGATCGGGTTTGAACCCGCCAACTTGGGTACAACAGTCCAGTACGCTAACCGTTACACCATCGCCGCCGCGTGTAGTGTAGTTCACATAACAATAAGGGGCCCGTTTGTGAGGGTACTGCTCCGAGGTGTACCTGGTGTTGACCGGAGAAACCCCGGAAACGTGCCGATGAGAGCCAGGCGTGGGAGCGGGGCCTACCTGCGCCGCCCGCGTGGGGAGTGAGAGGCGGCTGGCGGAAGCAGGTCGCTGCGGGGCGAGCACGGGCCGGCCGGGTGGCAGACATTGATCTACCAGACGGAGGCGACACCGTGTTCGGCGGCGGCGGGGGCGACGTCAAGGCTCTGAAGGGGAGGGGGCCGAGGAGCACAATTTCGCGGGGAACCATCCATCATACGCGCCAGAATGGGGCGGGGCGGGCGGTGAGTGCAGGCATCACGACGCACACTGGTTCCAACTGCCCCAAAACCTGGCCACAATTCAAAAAAATTGAACTTTGCGCTTAGAGGTTGTCCAAACAAATCATGTACAAATGTTCTATGTACATCATACTTCAGCGTGAAAGAGAATTTCCACCCTTATTTCCTTTCCATACTCGACGCTGAAATTGGCGGTATCTGAACGCAGAAGAAAGTGCGAGATTGAGAAGCAAGTTTCCATCCGTAAAAAAGGTGCTCGTATTTGTCTGTGTTGCCAAATAGATAATACAGCTCAAGGTAAGTTAAATAGGTGACAAATTTAAATATTTTTTATATATATTATGTATTATATATTATGTATTATGTATTATATATTATATATTATATATTATATATTATATATTATATATTATATATTATATATTATATATTATATATTATATATTATATATTATGTATTATGTATTATGTATTATGTATTATGTATTATGTATTATATATTATGTATTATGTATTATATATTATGTATTATGTATTATATATTATGTATTATGTATTATATATTATATATTATATATTATATATATGACGAAAAAGACGTGTGTGTCGTAATAGTTTCCCCATATCTGAACTCTGTAACTTATCATGTTTAAAGGCCATGTCTGTTCTCTATCAGTGTGTCAAATTGAAGATGCATGTATTTGCCTCCTTTTTGTTTTATAATGATTTAACTAATGGAGTGCGTAACTAGCCTTCCTCGATTCGGAGAGCCAAGGCCCGCGCCACCCGGCCGCTGCATGTTACAAAATTACACAACAGTCATATATAGAGCAAATAATTAATTGTATGTATTCATATATAACAATTATTTATCTTTTAGTATTTTATTACATAATAAATACAATTAAATTTTAATTATTTTGAATTTTTAAATTCTGTCATCACATCCGTATTCGGGAACTCTGAAAATCCTTAAATACATCTTCACACGAATCCAACTTAACTGTTGGATCCTTCATATTGAATCCGCCATTTTGAATTTTTAAAATTTGACATGAAATTCCTTATTAGCAATTCCTAAAATACGTAAATACACCGTTTTACAGGTATCAGCTTTGTTTTTAAATATTAAATGCACCATATGAGATCCACCATTTTGGATTTTTCTATATTGACTGAATATTTGAAATCCCTAAAACCATAATATGCACTTTTTGGCCGAGTGTTCTCGATGTCTCGTCCTTGTGGCCAGGTTTTTGCCGGTTGAAACCAGTGCGCGACGGTGGAAGGGCGGAGATGGGGGGGGGGGGAGAGCGGCGCGGACTTGTCGGAGCGAAGAGGGAGGGGGAAGGGCGCCAAGGAATCTATATTCCGGAGAGGCCGAGACACGTGCAAATCAAATTAGCCCGATAAACGTCGCTCGAAAGTGTTTTCTCTTTCACGGTTTTTCTTCTCCCGGGCGTCTCGAAAATGCGGAGGAGGAGAGTGAGGAAACCCTCGCACGCTGTTGTTCGCGGCTCGCGCGGCAGGGAAAGCCTACTTTAAGTTCTGTGTGAGAAGTTTGGGGTAAAAGTTTCGAAAAATATTATCTAATGTATTTTGCGTGACAGCGTCTGTGGCATGTCGTTTTCTACACAAAGGTTACAGTAGATAGTCAAGGTTTAAACATATTATAAATGATTTTTTGAATAGTGAGAACTAGTAATCTTTAGTGGAAACCCAATAGTACACCTTGGCATTACAAAGATGCTTGCGAGGTTACATTACGAATTCCGAGAAACAATGTAGATAATTAGATCCACAAGCAAGTATTAACGAAGTATTTACTTCTTATTTAAACTTTCCAGACAGTTGAAATGCCAATATATTAAGAAAATTATTATCCTATTGTTAGTGTGTACTGTGCTCACTTTACGTAAATCCCTTCTAGTCGCTAATAATAAATATTGGCTTTGAATGTATTTTAATCTAAGATGACGCTATCTTACATTGTTGATTTTCATTCAATAATATAATTCATCAATTTACTTATACCCTATGAGGAAACAATGTATAGTAAAATTTCATTTACAATTTTTAGATCAATCAGTGAGATTGTTAGTGAAGCAAGTTTGAATAATTGAGACAGCGAGTTGTTTTTAAAATATTGCGAAGATAGCAGTAATAAAATGTACCTCTGGAAATGAATAGATTCCGTGTAGCCAAAAGGTCTCACAAAAATTTTGCTCATATATTTTACAGCAGAAGTTTTTTATCTACTGTATATGTGGCCTGTTTTCGGGTTAATTGTGACTGGCTTGCATCCAGATCCAACTGGTGAAATACGCTGCTTTAAAAGGATGTTTTAGCATTATGCGTGGAAAACGGACAAAGCACTAAAAATGTACATATCAGTAAACGAAAGAGTTGGCGTTTCATACAGTTTCAACGCAATCTCCATTACTCAAAAAAGGATATAAATTGGGAACAAACAAAAACTTGAAATGTAGAGCGCGAGAAAAAAATTCTTGGAGAAATTCTGAGGTCATATACAACAATTATTAAAATTTTAGTTTGCCGGTCCTGAATATGTTAATACGCAAATCTCTCATGCAAATTTACAGTTTGTTATTCTCATAAACCACAAACATTGGTGGTGAAAAAGTACAAAGTTAATGAAATAATTACGCAACACATGCCGCGGGAATGTGTGAGCTCGCTCGAGATGGTATTTTCACGTGGAATTACGATTACCTGGGTCGGTACAAATAGCGCTGTTTAAGAAATTTACGACCTGTGCAGTGAGAGTATTAAGTCTTGCGTGTGATTTGTAAACATTTAGGTAATCGAAAAGATAAACTCTTTCACTTTAAGGATGTTGTTTTATATTTGCTGAGCCCGCTATAGCATATAAAATGAAATATGCATATAGGTTTGTTAATACACACAACCAGTCATCGAAATTTCAATGAAAACATAAGCCCAACGACAATGCAGTATAAAAAATTAATTTCTTACAATCTTTGGTTCCAGATACTTTATATACCATTATTTTAATCCAGCATGTTCTCTGTTGACAACACGGCAGAGAATAGTTATTGTGACATTTTAGTACTACTGTAAATATATTCTACGTTGACTACAGTATGAAATTGACATTTATTTTCAATTATTTTGCTTAAGTGACAAGGTGTAAAATTATGTAACAAAAAATATTGATATAGGTCTAAATGAAGAACAATGTGTGAAATTTGGAAGCGTCATTATTTCTGTTATGCAAGTAAATAACACTAATTATGTGCTCTCGCCCGTCTCCCCGCTATTATTAGTTGGATCTGAGGAAGAGGCGCATCAGTTTAATTGACATGATCCAGAGCGTCGCGAGCACGAAGTGTTGATGAGAAACGCCCTAGAGGGCCAGGAGGAAGAGAAGAGAGAAGATGAATGAGAGTCTACCACAAAAGAATCTAGGAAGATGAGAACGGAGAGGAAAAGATAGTTTCAAAAGAAACTGCACATTAAGTGTACTTGTATGAGACAAAAGAAAGGAATTATAATGACACTCTAGTGAAGATGATGAAGATAATGTTGGTGGAAAAATTAATGACGGGGGAGTCGTTGGAGAAAGCGCTGGCGACGGACACGTATCGAGGTCAGCAAAGTCCGAAAGAGAGCGGAGGCAAAACGGAAGAACGAAACAAAAGTGTTACGGGTGAAATGACTAGTGGTGCTAAAACACCACATACTTTCTCGCACGAACTTTCACGCAATATTACACGAAAAGTACTCAAATTGTACAAGACCTTATTTCAAAATCTCTCTTTAAGAAACAGATTTCAATGTAGGAAAATATCTATCTTCTTAATTCATAGTTGTAGTAAGAAGAAACCGAATTTTTAAAGAAAATAAGATCTGCATCATTCTCTTAAATGTATTTCACACTAACAACGAAATTCAGTGAAAAAGAATGGAGCTATTTCTTTGAAAATTTTGAAAATGTCCCAGGGACTTCTTGTAAATTACCTTTCAAAATTAAAATATCAGTTTTACATTCCAGGGGCCGCGACATCAAGCAGATCGATTGTGGAATATCAATTTTGGAGAAAAGAAGCTGAACGGTGTAGCCGCTAGCGTTGACCACAGACGGACGTTTCGGTATCAAGGGTCCACAAAAGATGGATTCTGGCTACATTTTGTTGGAGTATTTTTTTTTTCTAACTTAAACAGCTGGATTTATCTGCTTTTTCGTTACCAGGGGTCTGTAATAAGTTTTTCTACCGCAAATTTGCCGTTTTTTCACGCAGCATTACATAACTCTCTCTGTACTGAGTAAACGGCAATGAGAATGTAAATAAAGAGTTAAACGAACTGGAAAGGAGGGTAAGATGGTGTGGATATGAGAGTATTCCATGGACATGGAGTGGAAGTGTGATGGAGCGAACAAAGAGTGAGGAAACTATATTTTTGTGTGAACTGGGCGGAATAACGATAGGTAAGATGAAGATTGTGGAATAAGAACGGCATTTTTGGGGGGCCGGGAGGGTTTTAAGGATACCAAACGTAATGAGAGCGAGAAAGGTGACAAAAACGTAGAGAACGTGAGTAGAAAGTATTGCAAAGGCAAGAAAGATGGCGAAGCCGAGGAAGAAAACATACCCGGCAAGTGAGGAGTGTGGAGCGGGCTGAAATAGAAGTGGTGGAGAATGATCAGGGGTAAAAACTGGTATAATGCGACACGAAATGACATGGTAAGATTAAAATCAAATTCAGCTATGAAAATAAACCATACAGCAAGCGACGCAATGCCAGTGCTGATTTGTTTTTGTTTCCGAGATCGCCTACTGGTAAGGCAATTTGTTCCGTAAGTGTAGTGAGATATCCGCAGGAAGCAGATGTTTCGAAAGACAGCAATAGATCCACAGAATTATACACACTTTAATTAAAGAAACTTCGACAAACAATACATATACATCCGCTGGTCCAATTTGACAAGCCGTGGTTGCGTGGCTCTTAATTATTCCGCAGGTGTCACGGGCGTTCTAGGATATCGCTCTTTGACTCCTCCCAGGCGCCTGAAAGAGCTGTGAAGCCGGGCTGCTTGACTGAGGTCGCTGAGGCCGAAAGGATGCAGCTGCCTCGGCTAGAGGGGTCGCGGGTTCGAATCCCACCTCAGGCATGGATATTTCTGTGTGGTCGTGTTGTCTTCATGTTTTCTTCCTACAGTTAAAACAATAACAATGGTCGCTATATGACCAAAGTGTTAAAAAGCGACAAAAATACAGAAAAAGGGCTGTGAAGGCTGTACCTACAGGCAGCATCCTTTCCAAAATGGGTTCCAATATTTTCCGGACTTATAGTAAATATTGGACATATTTGTGAATAAATTATAGCAAATGGCTCTCCATTTTCTTCCCAACTTCCGAAAACGTCAGTAAGACGCAACCCGTTACATATACCCAGAGCCCTGGAAGTGAGAAACAAATGCCAGAAAACGCTGAAGTAGAGAAGTCCCAATACCCTGTGATCCTAAGGAGGTGGAACTTGTAGTACACAACTGTACAAAGAGAAATACAATTTTCACAAAATGTTCTTCGTCCTGAGAAATTATTACCCAACTTAGTACGGCATTAAAAAGTTTTTTCAAACTAATGTTTGACTAGGTCATTAATGTGATTTTTAACACTAAAATGTCACTTGATTTTTTTTTCATATTCTACTGGGTGTTCATCTGGTAATATAATTGAATTTAATTAATGATCTTGAAATACATGCTACTTATTTTAGAACTAATTTGAAAATAAGGCGAAAATAAAATATTTTTTCGCAGTGAATTTCATTTACAGTTCTAGAATTTGAAAAGTCAGAATTATTTAGCAATAGTTCAATTACATTTGTGAGACACTTGATTATTCGGCTTTAAAATGTTAGATATATACGTTTATGACAAGATACTTCTATATACTGAGGTCTTGAGTAGTTAAATAAAAAGTTGAATTCACAGTTCTCCCAGTACCGTGCACGATTGTTACCAGATGCTTGACCAGCAAACGTTTGCGAGTTATTGAGTGATTATACATTCAGTGATCAGCAAACGATTGCGAGTTATTGATATTCTTTGCTCTCTTTCCTTTCAGCATAACATAATTTAAATTCAATACACTTCGGAAAATTTGCAATTAATTTCACCACATTTAGTATGATATTCAATAATTCCATATTATTACTAATTTTTGCATTTGAAATATTTACAATCAATTTCTTTCTGCGACTCAAACAAGAATGAAATATATTACATAGTCTACAAGGCATTTATTGTTCTTTACATACTCTCACTGCTACAGCTTCTGATTTAGTATTCAGTATTTCCCTCAATCTTTGTCTATTAACCACTGCAGTCGCTCGCTCGCTGCGTCGCTTGCCCCCTCAACTCCCGTTACAATGATTCTCTTTTACCTTGTTCTGCACTCGCGCGGCGGTCGGGGTCGCCAGCCTCCGATCGGAACGTCTGCGCCGCGGGCTCACGACCTTGGCCTAGTGCGACCGCGCCGTCGCCTTGCTCCCCAGCAAACCAGCCGTCTGCCATGTCCTTCGAAGCGCCGCCTTCTCTCGCCCTCCACCAGATCCTCGCCAAATCTTCTCTCGTCTTGATTCTTGAAACGCCAGGCACCTGAACGAGATAATCGCCTCTTCTTACTTCTTTACCGCTCTTCTGATACGGCACGCCGACGCGTATTGTAATGCTCTCGCGCGTGTTTGATATCGGTGCAATTGTTCTTAGCGTTGTTTGCGACACTATCTCACTCGTGCAGCTAATTGTAAGTTCTGCTAACGCCTCGCAGCAGCTCAAGGGTTCACCATTATTCCGCTGTTTCGCACCTGCAATAGCGTGTACAAGCGTTGTGGAGACGGGTCTGGGCGTCGCCGTGGCTGCGCGGGCTTCTGGGTGTGTTTGGTGCAGGTCCCAATCGCAACAATATTATACCACGACTTTCAATCAATTGCCACAATTTAAAATTAACTTTTTTTTCATATTTTTCTCATGTATTTATAAATAAAATATTGAAATTACTTATGTTAGCCCCGCCGGGGCAATTGACATTTAAATAAATTGAATTCGAGTATGCCAAGGGTCACTAATTAATAGAGCCTGATAAAAGATGCCATTACCCCGTAGAGAATAATATCTCCAAAAATCCTAGAGCACAGTTGACTCTGACTTGACTAGTCTGACTTGACCGAGTTGTTCTATTAATTAAAATAGCCTTTTTGGTTCTATTTTCAACAATCTTGAAAAACTAATGGGAAATTTATATTTGGAGGAATTGAAAGTAAGTCAACAATTTCTTCTTGCCAAACTTACTCTCTTCAGTTTAAATAATAATTCCTTTACCATCCAAAAGTATGCTTTCACATTCCTGTGTAATAAAATCTGCATCCATTCGTCATGGTTTCAACATAACAAGAAAATCGTTCACAACATGTTTTACTTTCGTTTTCAATCTCAGTCGTCATCCTCTGGTGATGCGCAGCTAAACTATTGCACATTGATACGCTTCTGAATTTGTGATGCAATGCTAATCAAAAAAGCCCAGAAAGTAATTATTTTGTAGATATATTGAGGTTTATACTTGTAAATCATGGCCTACAGTACTACTCACCTTCAAAGAAAGCTGGGACAAAAGTTTCATCGATATTAGTTCATTATATTCAGAAATTATAGCCCTGTAACTCAATTCACTTGTTTTTATATATTAGTACAAACTCTCTTAATAGCGTCTGTAACGTTTGCATAGTCTCGAGAGTCTCTCTCTCTCTCTCTCTCTCTCTCTCTGAATATATATATATATATATATATATATATATATATATATATATATATATATATATATATACAGTAACCGCTATTTTTCAATTACAAACGCTATCTTGCGGAATACGTATAACTTCTACTAGATAGGGGGAGCGTAGGCTTCCGCGGCCGGAGTCAGTATTACGCCCTGAGGAAGGTCGCAGAATGGCGACCGAAACGTCGGCACCTTTGCCATGGACGCAGCGTCACCCGGATAGCCTAGTAAATACAATTCTACTAGATAAGCGCAGCGTATTTCCGTCAGAACTAAAAGGCGCTGTTGTGTAATTGTAATTTTGAACATTGTTTACATGCTTGTGTATTTTTAACAGTTTATGTTTTCTCATAACGATTGGTGTGTACTTTGTGTAATTATATAATTCAGGAGTGATGATTTTTAACAAAATTAGAATTGATGAGAGTTCGCCAAATTAAAGTTCTCTGTTTGTTGAAATCTAATGTATATTTGAACAATAATATAAGTTATCTATTTTAGTGGACAAGTTCTTAACTTTTCTTAGAATTTGATTCGAAAGACGAACCCTAAACCCGCCATTGCAGCTTAAACAAATTTACGACCGCATCTACTCACGTGACATCTATTTGACATGTCACGTTCCGAGTGAAACAAATTGTTTACTAGAGTCACCCATCTTAGACCCAATATTAAGGGAAGGGTGGTAACAATATATACAGGATGTCCGGAGAGGAAACGTCTAAACTCTGCAAAGAATCTCTTCAGACAATTTTAAGTATAGCTTGTCTAATAACATACTGAGATATTGATAATGGTTTATCCGCAATAAACACTCAAAAGTAAGTTTTAAAACTGTTTTCTAGGCAAAAATGTTGAAACAAAAAATTATCCGAGAAATCAAAAAGAAGTCTCAGTGTGTAAGTTGGGTGCCTTTTTATTTCTGAGATAATTTTTCGTTTTGAACAAATATATTCATTTCTTTTGTATATAATAAAAGATTTAAATGTGTCAGGAGTGTTCTCTATGATTCTTTTGCAATATATATTTTTGTCTAGAAAACAATTTTTCAAACCAACTTTTGAGTGTCCGTTGCGGCTCAATCATTCGGAATATCTCAGTAGTTTATAAGAAAAAATATGCTAAGGAATTGTCTCGGAGCGTAGTTGGGTAGTTTTGGCGTTTCCTTTGTGGATATTTGGTGACTCGGGAACGAAAGAGACCTCGCGCAAGCGGAGGTCTCTTTCGCTCTCGATCGCCGCTCGAGCCAGCAGCTCTTCGATCACTGCTCGCCGAGCCAACACTTTCGTTATTGTTCGCCGCAGCAACGACTATTAGATAGGAGTATTCGACGTCGAACAGACGCGCAAGTCAGTGGTCCACGAGATAGTGTAGATTCAGGAAACGTATTTCTTCGATTAACGACCCGGGAAGTACAAGTTACCCGTTGTTAGAAAGGCAGTAAAAGCTGAAGTATAGTAAAGTAGAATCAGCAGCGGGCGTAGACGAGGGGGAAGAAGAGCACGGGAACCGGGCGTACGAAGAAGAAGAGGACGCAACCGGGCGTAGGAGACAAGACCGGAAGAGGACGCAAGTAGGTCGAGTTAACGTCGGCAGGGGAGAATTAGTGCAGGAGAGTGCAAGAGAAGTGAGGACACGGGCGGCAACAAACCCCAATTTAATAGCCAGAGCCATTTTGAAGCAGTATTACCTACATAAAAGATTGTACATAGGACATGTTTATTTGTTACTTTCAGCCACAGCTAACATTGTAAAGAGAGTGGTGCACTGGCACACATTTTTGCATGTGATATTTTGTGAAGGAGATTGTAAATTGTATTTTTTTGGTTTTGTGAGCAGTGTAAATAATAGCCTAGATTTAGATACGAATATTCATTTTTCATGGCTTATCCTGACCGTCTTCTAACATGTTGGTGGCGATCATCCATAGCTCACATGATGATTTCATCTCTGAATACAACCTCAAGCAAATTTATTAAAAGCTATTTTATTTAAAGAGTTGACGTACTTTCATATTTCCGTCACAAATGTTCTAAAATTGGCGAAGAATGAGATTATATTTATTAATTATTTAAAATGACCTTCATAGCTTCTATGACTGCTGTATTGTCCATCCTGGGCGGCGGCGCTGGTGTATTGGTTAGCGTACCGGACTGTTGTACCCAAGTTGGCGGGTTCAAACACGATCGAAGCCGTGGATTTTTAAGGGCGAAAAAATCCTTCGTACGCCTTCCTTCGGAGGGGAAGTAAAGCCGGCTGTCCCATGTTAGTAGATTTACTTGCATGTAAAAGATCCTTAAGCCTAAATGACGCCTCTGAGCTAAAGTCAAAATCGCCTGTTTCTCGCCCAAGAAGTACCTCCTTCCTCTGCTAATTGGTGAAAGGAGCGTAGCGAAATTTGCGTGGTCAGACGGAAGAGCGGGCCTGATGGCCCGAGTCTCGCCACGTAAAATAAGGCATTAATTCAATTCAATTCATCCTATAAAACAACTAGGACTTTTTAAGTGGTTTCTTTATTATAGAAGTAATCAGTTTTTGTTTATTGGAATCATCGTACCTTCAAGGCATCATCAAACAGACTCCTTCTCTCAGTTCTTGAGAGCTTTTAACTCCATTCTCCTGGACAGCTCTTCGGGGTTGAGACGATGTTCAATGTCTTTTAATGGATGCTTTCCTTAGCAAAAGATGGAACAAAACTTTGGTTGTAACCATCACTTTTTCCCTTCTTCTGAGTCCGCTTTACTTCCTATAACTTTTTCGTAAATCAATTGCCATACGCTACACTAACTCCTACAATACGAGCAATTTCGGTCATGGCATTATTACTGGATAGGAGTAGCACTTCAATTCTGGCGCGTGTACATGGAGACACGACTGTTACCTTGCCCATCTTCGCGCTTTCACGGACTCTCGTGCTGTGAGCTACTCCCATAACTGCTACCAACCCGAATCAATCCCTTTTTTTACAGCTAGGGCAGGCTTGGTGTGGCGCGTATCTTTAATGAAGATTGACGAATTGCATTGCAAACGTCCAAGCGCTGAGTAAAAATACGACACCCAAAGAAGTCTCCAAGTAAATATAAATATATTGTTAAAATTCATAGTTATCATTACAGTAGATATACGTGTTATACAACATATTCGCTTAGATGAACATTTCAAACCATGGCTGCATTTCTGAATGAGTTGCTGCACAACACATTACAAAAATATAATAATTTTTCGACCGTACAACTAGTTCGTTTTTACCCTTAAAGACATAATTTAGAGTTCAAAGAATGGTTTTGCTAATCATTTGTCCACGTCTGTCTACATATTAAAATGTACCTATATCGTAAGTTTATCGTTTTTAGAATATTCAATTCAAATCACTTTCTAAAATTGTGCTTCCACCAACCTACGTTTTGCTTTGCATCTCATAAAATTGTTCCCTCACTCTCGAAGATTTTCAGTACGTTTTTCTCTGCCAATTTTTTAAGAAATTTCTTTAAGGAGTTTCCATTTTTTCTCGAAGACTTGCTTTAATGTTCCTTTCTCTTCTAGATTACAGTTCGTGCCCCGCATTAGCAGCACTCGTGCTTAAAAGGAACTTTAGGCCCCTGGAGCTCCGTAAAAAATTTCAGTGCGTCAGTTTACATTATGGAAATTACGTTCCACTTGCCACACCTTCGCTCCCCGGGGGAAGAATTTCACTTTGTTTCAGTTTACTTGGTGTCTTTTTAAGTCGCAATTATAACTACGTAACCTCTCTTACGTAACTTTCTAGTACGACGTAAGAATGCATCTTTTATAAGACGTGTACAGTGATGTTAAGTCATAAACGATGGAGAGAAAACTGTTCCTATCAATAAGATTTTTATTATCGCTCTACATTTTAAGATATTTGTGCTTAATGTAATATATTTTAAAATAATAAATTCTTGAAAATGAAATATTGAAAATCGAACATTTGGGAAAATTTATTTATGTCTCAATTTTTTTTAAACAAATATTTATTCATCTTTTTCTTAGTCTTGTATTTTGTGTTTCCTACAACAATATTTAACGGTTTTTCCCTCTTATGCAGTGCATTCTTTCCTCAGGAACAATTTCACGAGGAACCAGATTGATTTGACAAATGGTTTTTAATCTCATTCTTTGTTCACTGTTTACTCAGGATCAATTTCCTATGTTTCCAGCGCATATGGCAACAATCAATACAGGATTTTAACTCAAGAAACAGTTTATCCACCAAAATGTATAGATCCATGAACATTTTCCTAAAAGAACCTATGAACTTCCCTAGTTACTCAGCTTTCGCGGCGCGCTGCGCCACCGCTCCCGTGCGTCTAAGGCTCGGCTGTTCGACTTCTCGCCGGCGCGCGGGCTCGCACGAGCAGGCCCTCGCCCTGGGGCGAGGTCGTCCGGGTTCCTCTCCCCACGACCGTAGCGCGCAGCACACTCGCTGGCGTAGTCTCCGTGGTGCATGCCGCGTCGAGCTTCAATTGTGCTGTCTGGAATGGAGCTCCCCACTTGGTGCCGTTACGCCCGTTTTATAGCGCGCTGCTGCAGACAGAGGCTCGAGGCCCGCCCGCACTGGTGCTTCCCGCGGCCTCAGAGCGCGCGCTGTGCGTGGCGCGAGCGCGGCGAGTTTGAAATCTTGCCGTACACAACCCCACACGTGCCGAGAGATCGGCTGGAAGCTTGTCCGAGCTGGGGCGGCGCCAGCGGGTTAGAGATTCCTGGTTGGCGGAACCCCGCTAGCCGACGGGTACGTCGACGCCGGATCTCGCCATCCAGCGGGGAAGGATCACCGCCCCCTCCCGAGGAAGAAACATGCACTACACTTATGGGGCTAATAGGCCCTCAGCAGTTGACGCGCCTGGAGTTCCTGGCAACGTGGAAGGAGGCATCAGGCGGGGGTGGACGTGGACGCGGGCCGCAAGCAGGGGAATGGGGGAAGGGCTGTAATGTTATGGAACGCCCAACGGGCGGCGCGGCCGCCTGAACACACATCGGGGCGCGTGGGCAAACACACATCGGCCCGCGCGCGCCGCTCCCCGCGGAGGCTGTCATAACACGCACCCACCTGCCCCCCCCACTCCCCACTCCCCCTCCCCCTCCCCCAGGGAGAGGCGCCCCCTGTTGTGATTGGCATTACCCTCTTCGTGCGGGGGGCACCGTGTTGTTATTGCTATTGCTATAGCTCAATAAAGGAATTTTGCACTTCGGAAATGTGCTTTTATGTGTGTAGAGCTCCAAATGAAATGTCACATTTCCATAGGAGCTGCATTCCTGCTACAGTTTGTAAAAAAAAAAGAGTTGTAATCGAACATTAAAGTACATTCATCGTTTCTGGTAGTTTACCACTTTGATTGTTTAATACGCATATTCTGCGCCGTCATTGCTGTTTCGTATCAGTATTTTTTTTAGCTTTCCCATTATTAAGATATCTGTTAGTCAGTTGCGTATCGCCGCTCTGCCTTATACTTCTTATAGCTCGAACTCGAGCTATTTTGAGCTATTTTCCGAATACACGTGATTGTACTACAGAAAACGACATAATTCCTTTCTTTTCTTTTCATTCAATATAGTTTTGTTCTTTGTTGCGTCATGCTATAAAACTTGTTTACTTCTAGAAATTTGGTCCCTCCAGTATGGCTTCGTGATTCAGACTATAAAATTTGGTTAGCTTGTGAACAATTTCAAATTATAAATTTCAAGTTAATTCATTTCCATATTTTGCTGACATCTCCTAGGAAACAGAATTTTTGTTATAAATAAGCTAATTATGTATATACATTGTATATGTATTTATGATTTCCAAAATAGTAGTAAGTATAGAAAATGTGGAAAATAAAAATCCCTATTATAAAATATTGTTTAAAATGACTCTCTACAAATATTATAAAATTTTTGAAGACAAAACGTCGCCGACTGGCAATAAAATAAATTTGCTGTGTTTGAAAGAAAGTTACTTGTTACTTTTCTTACACACTTCAAGCGTTATCTGAAATATAAGAACATGCAAAGTTATGTACGCGGAGCCGGAACAGACGTTGAACAGTCGAACCCTGTAGCCAGTGATCTACCTCAGAGAGAGGGGAGAGTTAATGGGAGCATGCATACTCTTCCCCAAACCCAACAACGATAACTCCATGATATGTATGGAATTTTAAAAGACTTTATGTGTTTGTAACAAATGATGTACTTCATATTTTCCTCATCTTTCAACTATTTATAGTTAAAATGACGGGAAGGGATTCTGGAACTCAAGAAAACGTGCGCTGATAATCTTTTCCCCCCTACGCCACATACAGTTTTTACTGTTTTTTGACTGAATAAATCTAAATATTTGTTAAAAATATTGATGTGAAATATGACCAAGCAATGGTTGACATTACTTTATCTTCGCAAACGCCCATTAATACACTATTCCGAGTACATGATTTCCAAGGAGAGGGAAGGGGTAAGTTTGAAAATTTGTGACTACGACAATGCTTTGTAAGAAAGACGATCGCAGTATTATTACTTTAGCAAACGTCTTTAAAAATTTCTGGTTTGACCTATAAATATGTTAAAATGGAACAAAATATATGGTGGTTGGTAAAATATGTAATTATTCTAAAATGTGTAAAATAAAAATGGTTCTTATTCATTCAGGTTATTTTCTTTACTCTATAAATATTACTAGTTATATCTATGACCTGTCAAAATATGTATTTACACGAAAATCCGTTTCCTAATGATAAATTTGCTAACATTGATATTTTACTGTTTTATAATTACTGGTTGCTAACATTGTCTTTTGGTCTGCAGGTGAGTTTCGGACACTGCAGATAACGTGTGGCGTTTGAGTTACGTGAGAGGGTGAGTAGTTGTCAAGACAATAAAATTTAAGTGTTATTCATAAATACATTATTAAATGTTTTCCATTCATGTCATCCATCATTAAGTCTCTTAATTATTCGATTAAAATGGACTCTCTAGAGACTCTCATATTATTATTATTATTATTATTATTATTATTATTATTATTATTATTATTATTATTATTATTATTATTATTATAACAATCTGTTTCTCTAACTTGTCACTGAGAGTGCAAATGCCCCATCGTATCTCTTTAACATCGCATTTCAAACGATGTTTGCTTTATTTGTGTCACCATCTGTGGTATATATAAAGTGAAATGTATTTATGAGTGTGAAGAGTAAAATTTAATACTTCTCGAAACGTTGCTGTATTCTCAATATGTTTAGTTAAGAATTTCTGAGTGAAAAACGTTTGAATATTTCTAAACCCAACTTTGGTGAACTTCAATCACAGTCGTTAAATATTTCCAATTTTACGACAAAAAACGAAATGGAAGTAGAGGGCAAAGTAATCATCAAACGACCGGAGTAAAGTTTTACTTAGTAGCCGTCTTCATCCCCATTAAAATTTAATATTCAGAGACATGAAATGTTGGAAATCATTTGAATTGTAGTTTTCATAACATGTCATATATTTTACTTTTGAGCATGAGTTTATATTATCGCGTTATTTTCGATTCTCCACAATTTTCTGTTTTTAGATGTGTTTCTATTTTTTATCGGAGTGCTTTTCAAAGTACATAATCATGTATTTGAGTTAGGTTGATGTTATGGTTCACGTAAAAGTAATTTTCCAGAAAGGTACGTTTTATTTGCCAGTAGGGAGATTTTGTCTTATGAGAGGAAGTAGTTTGCTACACTTGTGATACCCAGCCAGCTGTCATGTGGGAACAGATGTTTATTCTTAATAGGTCTTGTTTTTTTAGGTTATTTCAGGACTATAAAATGTAGTCCGGCAAAATCTTTAGAAATGAGACTACGCAAGTGTTGGAAGTGTGTGAAAAGTTTTCCCAAAATTGTTCTGCTATATTCGCTAAGAAAAAACTTTTATAGTTTCGGAGGAAATGTCTATAACGCATTGATACTTTGACATAAGGCTTGGACATACGGTTAGGAATATACTTTGATGTAAGGCAAAAAATTACTTTGACACAAGTCTGATAAAATATTTTGAGTGATTTAAAAAAAATTAAATAAACAATTAATATTACCTATATTTTGCGCAAAATGACTCTCACATTTTAGAAACATTGAACATGAAGTTGTTTTATAATCCACCATTGAAGAACATTACATTAAGTAAAAAAACTTTTATCTTCAATACAATAATTTTAGGAAGACGCCCCCAAAATTGTAATTTCCGAAAACTCAGGGATTTCATCAAACGTATGACCTACACCATTCTCTTAAGCGACCTTTCGCTATCCGAGGGAATAGTTTGTTACAAAAAATTGGGACTACTTTTGTGAAAAAATTGAAAATGTTTTTTGAGGTTTCATGTAATGTTGCTTCAAAAATCAAAATATCTGGTTGAAACTCGCACTGCCTTGCTAGTTTAGCTCTAACGCGGAATATCAGTTTTGGAGAAAATCTGCTGAATGGTTTAGGCGCTGATGTTCACTACAGATCGGCAGAGGCTGACGTTCTGCTGTCAATCGAGTTTTGGGTATCAAGCACTCGTAAAAATGGTGTTACAGAGAGTAACATTTACTAATAAAAGATAATTCAAGGACGTATAACCGTTAGGGATACCACAAAGAGAAGTGTATGAATATGTATAAAATTTTTATAATCAGTTTTTCAGGATTGTCGTAGTTTTCTTGAAATTTTTGGTGTAGATTAATACAACACAAGTGCGGAAAATAAATAAATCAGATAAAATGATGTTGGATGCACTACGACCATTTTCGCCTTTCGCTAAGAGCACGTGTTTCCTAAAGCATTCCGCCAGAAGCCAGCAATGGTGCAGCACAACTGGTATCTAACTGATCCGGTTGAGGCCAGTAGCAGTACGTAAAATAAAATATTTGTAATTTAATATGAATGTACTGTAAAACAAAATAAAGAAGAATAGTACTTTATGAAAATTTAAACCAATTACATTAAAAGTTTTTCTTAAACACCGTGGTTTCTATAATTTTTTTCTGTTTCCTCTTTCACAAGGATTGGCTATGAAGAAAGATCGGACACTGCCGGGTATTTGGCTAGTTTATTATATAGGACAGGAGTTATCCATTTTGTTGTTGTAAGGGCCCGCGATAATAAGTTTTTCTTACGTAATTTTGCAGTTTTCCGGTGCACGATTACATAACATTACAACTCATCTTTAGATGGAAGTGCCAGAAAGTAAAAATGTAGAATTCTCTAACTCGTGCAATAATTTATCACAAGACTTTATATTTAATCTTACCAATTAATTTATAATTTAATAATACCTGTTTACATTAATGGTATGACAGAGATCTTTAATATTCATACACAATGATAATCAATTGAGTGCTTTACACAAGATAGTTCTAGAGTGAAGCTTACTAACAAAATGAATTTTTTGCGCACATAAACTGATATTTAAAACTCTCCGAAAGTGTCAGTGGTACTTTGAGAAAATCCGATACATACAGTTATTCTTTGTTGTAAATCTTTGGAGATTAAAATACTTTAGAGTGCATCTGCATTACAAAGAGTTTCCCTCTGTAACATTCTTGTTGCAAGAAACAAAAGATGAAAGTTCCACTTCCATCTTTTCCGTCTGAAGAACTCGAACCCGGACTTCTAGTCGAGAACAGAGACAATTCAGAAATTCTTATGATGAAATTAAACAATCACTTTACTGTTCCTTTGTCGTTCGTTGCCTCCTTAAACTATTGTCTTCGCATGGAAACATTTTGATGTATACCTCTTGGTTAAGTTAGTAAATCCGTCTCAAGAACGTAGTGCGGAGAGGCAACAAAATATAACTGTTTATAAAAGGAAATATTTTTTTAATTTCTAATTATGCAATTTTGTGAGCACGGAAGCAAATGGAGCTGAATTTGGAGGAGAAAATATCGTTAATGCAATTAGTTGACGGTGCACATCATACTGCTCGTTTATCGTTCTTATCCTCTCAGATCTTCATGAAATTCGGGAGATTTCAACTATTAAAACTGTATATCTTGAATTCAAAGTGACTTATCTCCTAGGAATTTAATTTTTCAGAAATCAAAAGAGCCAAATTTAATCACCTAATTTCAGCGATTTTTGGACACATTTTGAGTAAAAATTATGTTTTTGAACCCAATCTTTTAGTAGGAATTAAGGGTCTAAAAAGGAAAAATTCTCAAAGATTTTTCTTGGCTGTTACATAATGTTTTTGAATTGCTAAATTTGAATTTTATTTTTACTACCTCGAAAAATATTGACTTCACAAAGAAAATCGCAACAACCCTCAACATTTTGTTTACCCTAAACTACATGTTTTATCAAAAAAGTCATTATTTACAAAATTAAAGATGACAAAAGTTTTTACCAAATACTTTAATTTTCTAGAAAACTGTTTAGGCGCTAGAGCGTATTGAAAAATGATGATATTTGCCCCGTGATCATAACGGGATAATAAATCTCTCCCGGCCTCCTACCTCACGGCGGCGCTTTTGTTTTACTATATCGTGCGTGAAGACAAGCTTTTGTGAACGGTTATGGCATTATTAAGTTATAAACACTTCGATACTTATCAAATCCGTAGGAACGTTTGTACTTGAGCGGAATTCATGTAAAACCCAGCATTAGGAAGGAACGGAAGGATAAAATACATCATTATGTTCTGTGAGATACAATATGCTTATCAAATATTGGTACCAAAATACATTTTGCCAATATTTTCCCAACTATGATATACATGAATAAAATGAAAATTAAGATTTTTTATATAAAACAAAAATATTTAACCAGATCATCAAATAGCAAGTTATTGCATGAACCAGAGACTGCAAATTGCATTGTTGAAAAATGATTGAAAAATGTTTTCGCATTACATGAGATGAAACATTAAAATTTATTGTAATGGACAGTTATAAAATAGAATGTAATGAACAAATATATCATTTTCTCTTGCAGAGCCTCAATGTTTAAAAATTACGTTGATTGGACGCATTGATTCTGGTACACACATTTCGTTGGTAATTGGAAAAGGTGACGTGTGAAATAGTATTAGAAAAAATTTTTTAAAGTTCATTTTGAATAGTGTTGTGTGAAACAAATTAGATAAGATACGCAAAAATATGAAGTAATACCTACTATTAATGATAAAGTTATTCAAGCTGTTGTTGCCATTCTGGGTCTAATTGGTTCAGGTTAGGAGGGTAGTCGCGTCGGGCAGGAGTTTGTCCAGGCTTGCCAACATCGTGGTGTTAACGATGGTCCTTTCACTGGGAAATCTTTATTCTTAATAAAAATGTGAATATCTTTATTACATTCTTACACATTTGAAAACTTTCTTTTAATGTCGCTCGTTTTCTAACCATGTACTCATGAAATAAAGCAACATTATAAACGAGTTGCATACGCTATATTTTTTTTGTATAAGAGTATTATAATTTTATAAGAGAATCAAACTTAATTTTGCGAAACCACTTTCTTGTGACGTTTCGAAGATTTCACATCTGGTGTGAGAAAACTATGGTCGGCTGTTCCACTTATATCTACCTCCCCACGATTTTTTCACTGTGATTGGCTTAACGTGTGACGTAAACATTCGTGCCGTAAAATGCTAGTAAGCCACTATTTCGGGCGTAAAATGACCTTTTATGAACAATTTATTGCAACGGAAAAGTTCGTTTACTATGTAGGTATACAAAAAATTATGTACTGTACCTTGCCTCACCTTATCTGCGTCTGACAGATAGGTGTACTGAGGTTTGTTTCGATATCCTTCACCTGGGATGTGAAATGTGTAATCGATATGTGAACACGTTCTTTCGTAGTACAGGCAAATTTTTGTACAGAAGAGACCTCCTGGTCTACATGCAACTGTTTCTTGGCAGTCCTCCTTACGTTAAGGAGAAAAGATGTAGCAGGTTTCCCGGAGCTGAATTCTGCAGAATGATTATTGCGTATAAACCGTTCCCCATCTACTTTCACCCCCAAATGACCAGGATTCAGATCATTCCCAATCTACTGCTTCACTTGGTGGAACATCCTACAGTTTTGATGGGCTGCAGCTTCAGGGTGGGTTGAGTTAATATACAAGTACCATATTATATATTACCTTATATGCTAACGTCAAGGTGAGCTCGTACCTCAGCTTACAAGTGAGACTCGTCGTTTGGTCAAGTTTTGCATAGATTTCCGTAAAAATTGTTTATTGTAAATTTTCACTTCTGTTACATCCAGTACTATATCACCAGATATTCATGCAAACTTCCTAGATTCGAGAGGCTGTATTAAACTCAGAAAGGCGATAGCGTCATTTGTGAACAGCGAGTGCAGTAAAATTCAGACGGCCGGCTGGTTGACTTAGGTTCTGGCGGCATAAAATCAGGCGCCATCGTAAGGCCACAGCAATATGCAGTTATCGTAATTTGTGTCCCAATGAGTTCAATACACAAATTTTCGTTTTCTTCAGTTTTGAATGGAAAAGTATATATGTTTTCCAATACAAAGAATTATCATCAGAGCTTTGAATCAATAAAATCACAACCTCCAGAAGAAAATTTTTGAAGAGAAATCGAAATGACTAATGCTGTAGGTATGTGATATAAATCAAATCAACATAAAAGAAAACGAACAAAACAGTTACCTACTTACTCCCCTAATCCAACGTATACAGGTTTACATGTGGAAATTCCCCCTTTCTTGGGGCGCAGGGCAGCGCAAATATCGCGTCCAAGCACCACGCGAACACGAGGCCCATCCAGCAATTTTGCTCGGCTAAGCCCCCCCCCCCACTAACGCAACACCAGAAGAAGCTCTCTGGCTGCGGAGCGAGGGAGGTGCAGAGCAAGGCCTCCGTCGGGGCTAATTGCGCGCCGTGTTGACCTCCGTAAGCCTCTTACATTCGCACAGCGCGGCACGGAAGCGGAAGCGCTGCTGCTGACGGCCGCAGCCACCCGGAGCGCTTCTACACGTGTAGGGGGGGGGGAGAACGAGGCTTCTGGAATGTGTGGTTGCGGGAAGCAAAGTGCAGCGTCGGAAGGTGTGAGACTGTCGGGTCGAAACATCAGGTGTCGAAGGTGGGAAGAGTGGAGTTTGTTTATTCTTAGTTTGTAGCGTCACGGTTCCCTTGGTTTCTTTGACGATTCGTTATTTCGCGTGATCCACTGTTTATGATGGCGCGGTTCCCTTGAATCACTGATTCAGTGTTCGAAAATGATCTTGATTGATGTCTGGCATTGATTAATTTTCTTAGGTCGAAGCATAGACATTTACAATATGACTACGGATCAAAGCCACATACATCTATACACTTTTATTGTTGAACAATTGGATATCATTAATGGCCCACAATTTCTGGATATTTATGGTGTGGAATTACCCTTTTTCCCTTTTAGCCCGTTTAATAGGTTTGTATTGCTTACAGTGATGAATGTTTTGAATGCTGAATTTATTTAAAACTTCAGGGAAATTTGAATGTAATTAAAGTGTGTTAAAATGTTCATTTGCTAGTTGCTCTACATAGAAAAGAGAGTCCACACCATCTTTTTCAAGGTAGTTGAATGTAGCAAGAAGGTTTTCTTGGACATAATTAGAGATTATCGAGCCAGTATTTATTGCGTTAAAATTGTCAGCTTTAATAGACGCGACCAATATGTACAAAGAAGAACTGAGTTCATGGAGTCGATTTCTCTTTAATGTACTGTATGAGCGATTTAGCAGATTTAACGTGGACTTTACCATTACTTTAACTGCAGCATTTATTGGTTCTTCCTGTCATGTTATTTCAAGTTACCAATAAAATTAATCGTAGTACGGAAAAAATATTTTTTCGCGCAATTGAGAGTCCACACGATCTTTTCCAAGGTAGTTGAATGTAGCAAAAAGGTTTTCTTGGACATAATTAGAGATTATCGAGCCAGTATTTATTGCGTTAAAATTGCGTTAAAAGTGTACAGATACGTCGAGCACGGGCGCAATGTGCCTATTCAATTCAGTAGAATTACTTAAGTTGAAATTTCTTGAGTACATCATCGGGATAACGGGCGAGTCTGGTGAAATCGGAAGAAGTTGAGTCGGGTCGAGTGTGGTCGGATCGGGTCGAATCGGGCGGGATTGATAGTGTTCAGTTCGTGTCTAATCGGGTGAAGAGTGGTTGGGCGAGTTAGGTCGGGCTGAGTCTGGTCACGTCGAGGAAACCCGGGTGGAGGGTGGTCGGGTCCAGTTCGGTCGGGTCGAGTCTGATCGGGTCGAGTGTGGACGACTTTAGCCTGTCCAGTGTATTCACGTCGAATGTGGCCGGGTCGAGTGTGGTCGGGTCGTGAGTGATCGGGTTGAATGTGGTTAGGTCGAGTGTGGTCAGGTCGGGAGTCGTCGGGTCGAGGGTGGTTGGATTGAGAGCAATCGAGTCGGGTGTGGTCGGGTCGACGGCGGTCGGGTGGAGTTAGGTCGGGTTGAGTGTAATGGGTCTAGTGTGGTCGGATCGATAGTGGTCGGGTTGTGTGCGGACGGGTTGAATACAGTTAGGTCGATTGTGGTCGGGTCGGGAGTCGTCGGGTCGAGGGTGGTCGGGTCGAGAATGGTCGAGTTGAGTTAGGTCGGGTTGAGTGTAGTGGGTCTCGTGTGGTCGGGTCGGGAGTCGTCGGGTCGAGGGTGGTCGGGTCGAGTTATGTGGGGTTGAGTGTAGTGGGTGTAGTGTGGTGGAGTCAGGGTGTGGTGTCGAGAGTTGTCGGAGCGGGTGTGGTCGGGGCCGTTGGGCGAGCGGAGCGTTCGACGCGTGCAGTGAGTGCTGCGCCGCGCCCAGTCTTGTTGAGCGAGCCGTTCCGTGGGCGTGCCGGTGCATCCCCGCTCCCTAAACGACCCGCGCCCACCGACAAAGCGCAGATTGAAGAAGTTGCGCGGGAATCCGATGAGTATTGCGTCATACGCACGCGCGTCGCGCCCCGCCTGTGCTCCCAACTCCAGCAAACGAGCAGCGCCGGTCTGCATGCAAATGCGCGCGGCGGCGGCGGGGCGCAGAGTGGAGGCGGCGGCGAGGAAGCTGGAGTGACGAGCGGAAACAAAGGGAAATGGCCGGTTTGGGTATGGATGGGATTATTTGAAAATTTGCCCTGTTTTGCGTATGCGCCGGTTTGCTTATTAGGTGTTTCCAATGCCACCAGCAATGTTTTTGGTAAAACGGGTTCAACGCAGTAGGTCGATTGATTTGATTATTTTGTGATTTCGGGTACTAACTAGTGCCCCGTAACTACTGTGCATTGTCCAGCTGGGCTTATGGCGGTTTTATTACCCCTCTGGAACATGTCATCCGAAGCCGAAGAACTTTGTGCTGACTTAGGAGTGTTTCCTCCTCGTGGCTTCACCGCCCCAGTCGGGACGAGCTGTAAGCTCCCGCCATTGTAAGTTGCCCAAATATTAGAGAGATGAAAATTCAATAGATTTCATAATTTTGAAAATGTTCTCTCTATATTTATTGTAAGACCTATTTTAATGAATTAAACAAACGGTATTTAGAAATAGTTAGATAATGTTTAGCAAAGTATGAATTTGAAGATGACTGTACCTTGAATTTCCGGTTGAACACGGCAAGTTGGCTGGCACTCTTGTCATGGACGTTTGTTTTTTCTACAACCGGACTTATCATAAGGAGCGCAGAATTCGATATGAAGCGGCAATTAAAGTTAAGCTTGGACCTCAGAGCAACATTTACGCACACGTAACTTGCCAACCAGAGAGGCCCCAAGAGATTGATTTTGGTGGATCTAAAAAGTGTAAGAATGTGTCTATGATACATCTTCACATACATGGTTAAGAACACATGTTGTAAGAAAAAATTGGGGGAGAGGGAATGGAAGAATAAGCTAAAGAACAGAAAATAAAAGAAGAAATTAATTACTTACAAGACTTGAGATAATTCAACAGAAGCTTGTGTAATTTTTGTGCTTACACTTGTCTATTTTGTCATATTTCCTGTACTACTGTTCCCATCCATACTTCAGATATTTTTACACTCAACGTAATGAAACATATGCCATACCCTGATTTATTATTTTCCCCTCATTTTCAATAAACTATTATTCAGTGTTATAAAATTATCTCTGTTGAGCATTACTCGTTAATTGTGGTGATGTCTTGTGAGCAGTGGTTATAATAGGAGGGAGTGAACAAAATCCACACGTTGCACCGAAGCTCTTTGGCCTTGGCGGCTGGTTCTCCGGAGAGGACGCGTTGCCTCGCTTTCCAGCCCTTGCCGCCTGGCGCTGTATGTGCTTGCGCGGGCAATCTATTAGCTTTCTAACTTTTTCTTTCATTTTTTCAACACAATACCGGCAGTGTCTAAGAATTTTCAATCAGATGAAATTTTGAATTGGGACAGTTGAATAAATGTGTGGAAAAATCGCTCAGTTGGCAGGACTTACTGCCTCAGAGGTGTCTAACTTGCAAGGCCTCAAAGGCCACAACTGAAACCTTTAATATTCGTGCGTGCCATATTACCAGTACTTGGGTGATTACACCTGAATTCCCCGTATTGCTGTTCTTGGCTGTGTGTTCGGATGCTCTTAAACGCGAGGGGGAGTGAATATGCGTGTGTCGGCCCGTACGCATGACGTTAGGCACACGCAATAAAGCAATTTCTGAATTTACTAGAAAAAACCCTTAAATCTAGTCTTAACCCCTTTTATATTAAAGGGTTGTTGAAACAGGGCACGTGCGTTAGGTGCGCAATGCTCATCGCCCGACATGGATGAGAGGGTCTTTCACATTTCACTTATAACCTTTCGCGGGGTACAATAAATGACACCGCGGACCGCCAGTTGGACAACCCTGCTCTGTCCCCTTCATTTGTTCATACCGAGTTAGCGGGGACAAGCATTACGTCATTGGGCAAGACGACGAGAGAGAGAACCAAGGAAGGAGAAAGAGGGAGATGAAGGGCAGAACGTCTGCCGAATTCTGCTGGTCAGATATAAGTTCAATCTATTTTTTCTTCGAAACTCTTTCATTCCAACCATCCTAACGTTTTGGGAGTTCTAGAACACTTTTCACTGCCAAGAAGAGTGGTTGAACGTATGAAGGCAATATTGCAAGGCCTTTCCCTTCACCCGAGCGCCAGGGCTTCAGTCAGTCGGCCGTCGCCCACGCCCCCTCCAGCTGTCACGGCCGCGCAGGGTGTGCGCTGGTGTTTGGGAGTGAAACTTTTTAATGACATTTTGCAACAACTCGCGGCGCCGCTTGTTACGCCGTTCAGACAACGCGCCCCGTTCCCCCCTCAGCTCCGCCAGCCGCTTGATCTGCTCCTTGGTACAGGATGTGGCGCGCCAGTTGGGAGCAGCTGGGGGCTTGCAGAGGGTGTCGCCGAAAGTAGGTGTCTGCTGTGTGTTCTCAAAAGTAGTGAAGGGAAATATCCCAAAAAATCAATGACAGAGTGATCATGCTTTATGTTATGAGTATTACTCCTTTTCTGGCTTAAATTGTTGTGGTCGACATTCTTCAAAAATGTGTTTGCAATTGAATGATAAGAGAGAAAGGATTACAAAAATATAATTTTTAAGTTTTTTTAAGTTTTCACTTTTTAGTTATGATGTGTGACATATATGCTACACTAAATATTAATAAAAGGAGTCTCAAACAGTAACTTGTAATAAAACCTAAAAAAAACACAAGATAGTAATAAAACGCAAGAAACTCTCAGGGAGAATGTTAATATTAATGAACTGACCGTAGGGGTAACGAAAATCAAGAAATCAAATATGGAGGCAGAGATTATAGAATGTTGTAATAATGTAAAAGGGAGAGTGCAATTGGAAAAGAAAATGGAGGTAAATTAAAGAAAGAAGTAGATGTTTTCATATCAAAGAATATTAAACCTTAAACTTAAAATTACAGGAGAAAGAAAAGAGTTTGAATTAGAAGACCAACAATTGATTAAGGTAATAAAAATGCAAAATTAAATAGAAACGAGTGAAGATAATGATTATTATTATTATTGACAAAGGGGAAAGTAAACTTAAAATGGAAGAAGTATACGAATTGGCAAGTGGTATCAGATGTTTCAAGTGTTGAGGTTGTAATAATTTCAGTGAAGATTTTAGAAAGAAATTGTATGTAAAGATTGTGCGGGTAAGCATTACAGTAGAGGAAGTGAATTAAATAAAAAATGTGTGAAATGCAAAAAGAAGATTAGAAGACTAAAATTGACAGACATCTCAACAAACCATGAGACAACAGCAAACGATTGTCCAACTTATTTAAGAATGATATATGAAAGGAGAAAAATAATTGAGTATACTTCTGAATAGCAATCATTGTATGTAAAAGCTACAGTCATAACACCCAATAATAAATAATAAAAGACATAGAGGATTGGAAAATTGGCATTAAAGAGTATATATGTAATTCGAAAAATCGAAGAACGGGGGGAGTAATAATATTTGTGAAAATATAGATTAAAACAATGTTAAAATAGACTGTTTATAAAATAACTGTAAAGAATACTGAGGATGGGTAATGATCTCCGTCTCTCTTCGTCTCTCTCTGTTTCCTTCAGTCTCACTTTCTCTCTTTTTGCCTCTTGCGCGCGTCCGTCTCGTTTTCCTGAACCACACCCTGCGTCACACGAAACGAAACAATGAAGCCTGGGTGGAGCGCAATTGAATGGAAATTGTATTGAAATGAAGCGCAATTTTGTTCTGCAGCGCCATCTAGTGAAGTTACAACAAAATGATCAGCGCATAAACCTTCCGGGGGAAAAAGCTCGTAGGTGTGCCAACTTTCACGGAGACTGGTCTCACGGAGTCGGAATTCACTGCTCTGGTATATACTAGGACGAAATTGATACGTGGGGCTTCAGAGAGAGGAAGTATGTGTAGACGTGTTCGAAGTAACCTCGCAAAGCAGGGCACGGTCAAGAATTAGTGCCGGCTGACCAGAGGAAAAGGGGAAGTAGCCCTTGACGTCAGTGAAGGAGAATGGAGGGGGGCATTGACCAGAGGGCAGCTGTAGATTCTTTCTTTTGACCTCGGCAGCGATACGAAGAGGTTATATGAGTAGCGAGGCTAAGACTTGTAGGGTACAGCGGAGAGAACGTGAGAACAGTTTTTGCGATCGAATTTAGAGGAGGAATTAAAAATGCAGGGTACCGGAAAAACAGTGCTTGAGTAGGTAATAGTTTGAACGAACTGTGAAATTAGAAGACGGTAAATAATTGGAAGTTTTTGAGAGAAAGAGGCCAGAAGAGTTATTGCGCAGTTACAATCTAGTAATTTCGTACGAAAAGAGAACTTTGGCGACATAACTGCTGCAGTGAATAGCGGTCATCGTAATCTACGAGATCAAGAACTGCTTTAATTCCACGAAAGCCAAATTCGTGAGAAACACGCGCCCCCGAAGAGTGTCGTGTGCGGCGTACGCCGACGAGGACGAGGACCGAAAGAGGATGATTGGACGAGGACGGGAGACGGCGCTGCAGTGGTCCGAGGGCGACGCGAGAGGATAGGTTGTGGGGCGGAGCCGGCCACTGCCCTCGCGCTCTGCAAGCGAGTTCGAGAAGGCGGCCGCGCATCAAGACAACGAACGCTGAGAATACAATCGTTTTGTTCTGGATAGGGAAAAATAAATTGTAATGGTGATTTCAAATCACCCAGATCTAGTAGAGAAACTGCGGAGGGAATGAATCCGTAGCGTATCTTGTGTGGATTAATACGCGCTCCAATTTCAAACGTGAGAACCAAGAGAAGGGAGGATCATTATAAAATTAGATAATCCGTATTGTTTAATTGCAAGCGCATTAATTCTGTCAATTAGAACTAGAACTTTTGGACATTTTGACACTTACACTATACGTATTACGGTGACAGAATACTTGAAACACGATTCCAAATTCTAAGAGGGCTTCTAACTGTGTTAGCTGGGTATGCACCAAAAGAAGGCAGAACAGAAGGCACTGCTGCATTTTATGAAACTCTTCAAAGGATTTTAGGTATATGTAACAAAATGATAAAATAATATTTGCAGGAAATCTAAACGCCAGGGTAGGAAAACAGATAATTCCAAATGTTGTTGGGTGCTTTTGAGAAGAAAAAAGTTTAATATAGAAGTGTGAGCACTGCGATAAATATTTCATTGAAAGCAATTCTACATTACCTTCAGAAGCCACTACATAACAATTCTGTTCCCCTTCAAGGAAAATTTTTCACCAAGATACATAAATGTGTTGACCCGGTCTAGCTCATTCTGCACGTAATATGTTTGTCCCTCCCAGTAAACCCATTCCTGAAAACAACAAATGTTGTTTTGAATATTTATTTATAGTTTTCGTGCGTACATTTTGATGATGCTTAAATATATTTGTAAGTCCTTAATCATTTCTAAATATAGAAAAAAATTATTTACGTACGTTAATCCGGGTTTTTCAAACAATCGATTTCGAGTGCAGATGTGTGTGCTTCCTGTACTTGCGTCATTATTATACAATAATATTTTACACACTATACACTATACACTTTCCTGAATCTCTATGGCATGCTTATCCTTTCACATTTATCTTCTAATAAATACTACACCTTATCCTGATAACTTCATATTCTTCCTTCCTCAGATATAAGACATCTCTGTAATATATGTCCCTTGATTTCCTCTTTCATTTCATTGATACTACATTTTTCTTCACTATTTAAACGATATTCACTCTCTCTGGTTTCATTTCCTAATATTTCCCAAAAATTACTTGTTATCCTTCTCCTGTGACTTTTCTTATATTTTCCTAATAAATAATCTTTTCAACATCTGAAGCAAATACTCCGTATAAGATAATGACCATATTTTTATTTTACCACTCAACATTTCTCCATTCTGGTCTTCTACTCCTCTTCTAAACCCACCGTTCATAAATAAGATTTTTTCTTATTTTCCATTTTTCTTATTTATTATTTGGCCTCTTGTTTTGTGTTATGATTGTCTTCCCACGTTTTTAAATTGTTAATAAAATCTATAAAAAATAGTTTACTTGGTAGGAAACTAATAATATATTAATAAATAAGTATTAATTATAAAAACGTACTTGGCAAATCTTGATTTATCATCACCATATCGCACTTCTAATGTAAGCTACTCCTTTTGTATGAAACACTTTCTACACTAATTTTATATCCCTATTTTTTTCACAGGCGATAACCCCCGCACAGCCCGAGTGAAATTATGAAAATGCTTCCACATGTTTCTCTTTCAGTGCACAGGAAAGTGTCAGTGGCGCGAACAAATGCCGAGCGTTATTTTCCCACTCGCTGCTTATTCCAGAGCCCTCCCTGGATTCTCACCCTACGTGGTCTTGGCTAACATTACTCATGGGCAGAAGTGCGATGTTTTAAGGTCGAAATATTTTATTTAAAACTCATCCGTGAGAACCTTGGAAGTTTTAATCTAAACATAATTGAAGAGTATAGAAATGAATTGAAAGACCTTGTATTAAGGACGGAAAATAATTAATCGTTTACCAAAGTAACCTCTTTTACACACCTCGCAAAAAAATAAGCATGGTAGACCCAAGCGAAGATGGAGTGATAAACGAGTCGCAAGAGAACAAGAGTTCTAACACTTGAGGGAGAAATAGATTTACAAACGTTTAATTTCTCTTTCTAGTACAAGTTGTATAGAGAAAGTGACATAATACTCTAAAAAATTGAGACGTTTTCACAGAAATTTGTGTCCGTTTTACCCATATTATTATTATTATTATTATTATTATTATTATTATTATTATTATTATTATTATTATTATTATTATTATTATTCCTTCACTTAGCAACTAAATTTGTTATGAGTTGGTTGAATATAAAATTTACTCCAAGTTGCAACCAGCTTCCTAAGGAGCAGATCTAAAACTGTCGGTGCATCTACAACACTTTGCGCAAAATGTGAACTTTTTCCCATCAAAGTGATGTCTTGCACTTCCCATTCTTTTGAATTACCTGGCAGTTTAGCGAAGTTCTTGCACAAATTGTATGGATAATATCCCAGAGTTTTGATAAATTTTGGGGCAACCTCTGCTTTGATGCCCCACATTCTTCTGATCTTAATTGCCAAACTTGCATTTCAGACGTTTCTCTGCCTCCTTGGTTACATTTTCATCGTACAGCACAGCTACATCTAAATGTAGACACATTTTTTCTCCAAATCATGCATAATAACATTGGTTTGTTGCCGCTATGATACGATCACTTTGAATTTGTTGGTCCTACAGTATTGTCTAACTGATTCCACCGGTTGTTCTTTTTTTGAGTATCCGAACCACTTGGAGCATGTGTTTGGAACATTAAGGGCAGTACATATCTGCCAGTCGAGGAAACTATATATCCTGAAGAATATTTTCAAGTATTCGGTTTTTGTAGAATTCGACAAGCTGAGACGATATCGCTCCACTAATGCAAGAGGGCCACATCTCCTAAAAAAAATTGAAAATTGAGATACACCCGTTGTTAGATTCCTCGTTTTCCATTTCGTGATATGCTACAAGGCGATTTTTATTTTCATAAATAACCAAGTAATAGTGATTCAATTTATATTCAATGACTGTTTTTAAATGATCTCGAGTAAATCTGCGAAGGCTCGCCCGCGAAATGAGTGATTTTGGAATTGTGGCCCTTTTCGATTAGGGATGCCAAATGATCAATGATTTGCTTTCCCTTGTACTAGTTCTGCTAGGTACTTGTTCTTAGCAGATGCGGCATTTATCGTCTTGGAAAATTTTAAGAACCAATTTATTATGATGTGTTCTCAACTCAGGATATTGGGCAGCAAATAAAGCTGCTTCCCAATCTGGCTTCAGGCTTCCCCTTTTAAGCCACGTAAACGATTGATCTTTATTGATCTGCATCTTGTCTATTCTTTTTATATATATTTCCATGACGTTTATCTCTTCACGATTTTTTTAAATATTTCGTATGCCTCACATTCATGTTTAGTAGCATCAGAAGTTCGGTGTCTGTGTTATTCTGCGTGTCTTGAGTAGTTTTCTTCGCAATGCTTCTTGCTACAATAACAATACCTCTTTTCCTCATTCTTCGGTCAGATTACATGACCTGCCTCATTAGAGGGTCATCTTGATGACTGACTTTAGATTTGCTGACAGTCGTGCAAAATGATTGATGAAACAATTGTATGCATTGATGTCGAGGAATATATATTCACATATACTTAATATCATTTTTCCTAACGTATTTATCTTTCTACACTTACAATGACGTTTGATTTATGAGTCTTCTACTTTGGCTCCCAATACTTATTCCAATATTGTTTTATTTTAACAACATATTATCATAAATATTCGTTGAATCAATTGAATATTATTTCTATTAGAATTTCATGCACGAAGATAAAGCGGAATATACTTTGATATATTGATGATTGAATAATTGTTAAGAATACCTCGCACGTCACCCGTTAAGGTCATTAGTCCCGTAAGGAAAGTGCATGTTTTTTCGCTCGGGAGGTGGCGGTGATCTTCCCCCGCTGGATGGCGAGATCCGGCGCCGACCTACCCGCCAGCGGGGTTCCCTCAACCAGGTATCTCCCACCAGCGGGGCACCGCCCCAGCCGGGACAAGCTCTATGCCCCTGACGGATCTTTCTCCTCTGGAGGGCGAGATCCGGCGCCCACCTACCGTCGGCTAGCGGGGGTTTCCCCAACCAGGTATCTCCCACCAGCGGGGCACCGCCCCAGCCGGGACAAGCTCTATGCCCCTGACGGATCTTTCTCCTCTGGAGGACGAGACCCGGCGCCCACCTACCGTCGGCTAGCGGGGGTTTCCCCAACCAGGTATCTCCCACCAGCAGGGCACCGCCCCAGCCGGGACAAGCTCTATGCCCCTGACGGATCTTTCTCCTCTGGAGGGCGAGATCCGGCGCCGACCTACCGCCAGCGGGGTTCCCTCAACCAGGTATCTCCCACCAGCGGGGCACCGCCCCAGCCGCGACAAGCTCTATGCTTCTGACGGATCTTTCTCCTCTGGATGGCGAGATCCGGCGCCGACCTACCGTCGGCTAGCGGGGTTTCCCTCAACCAGATATCTCCCACCAGCGGGGCACCGCCCCAGCCGGGACAAGCTCTATGCTCCTGACGGATCTTTCTCCTCTGGAGGACGAGACCCGGCGCCCACCTACCGTCGGCTAGCGGGGGTTTCCCCAACCAGGTATCTCCCACCAGCGGGGCACCGCCCCAGCCGGGACAAGCTCTATGCCCCTGACGGATCTTTCTCCTCTGGAGGGCGAGATCCGGCGCCGTCCTACCGCCAGCGGGGTTCCCTCAACCAGGTATCTCCCACCAGCGGGGCACCGCCCCAGCCGGGACAAGCTCTATGCTCCTGGCGGATCTTTCTCCTCTGGAGGACGAGACCTGGCGCCCACCTACCGTCGGCTAGCGGGGTTTCCCTCAACCAGGTATCTCCCTCCAGCGGGGCACCGCCCCAGCCGGGACAAGCTCTATGCTCCTGACGGATCTTTCTCCTCTGGATGGCGAGATCCGGCGCCGACCTACCGCCAGCGGGGTTCCCTCAACCAGGTATCTCCCACCAGCGGGGCACCGCCCCAGCCGGGACAAGCTCTATGCTCCTGGCGGATCTTTCTCCTCTGGAGGACGAGACCTGGCGCCCACCTACCGTCGGCTAGCGGGGTTTCCCTCAACCAGGTATCTCCCTCCAGCGGGGCACCGCCCCAGCCGGGACAAGCTCTATGCTCCTGACGGATCTTTCTCCTCTGGATGGCGAGATCCGGCGCCGACCTACCGCCAGCGGGGTTCCCTCAACCAGGTATCTCCCACCAGCGGGGCACCGCCCCAGCCGGGACAAGCTCTATGCCCCTGACGGATCTTTCTCCTCTGGAGGGCGAGATCCGGCGCCGACCTACCGCCAGCGGGGTTCCCTCAACCAGGTATCTCCCACCAGCGGGGCACCGCCCCAGCCGGGACAAGCTCTATGCTCCTGGCGGATCTTTCTCCTCTAGAGGACGAGACCTGGCGCCCACCTACCGTCGGCTAGCGGGGTTTCCCTCAACCAGGTATCTCCCACCAGCGGGGCACCGCCCCAGCCGGGACAAGCTCTATGCCCCTGACGGATCTTTCTCCTCTGGAGGGCGAGATCCGGCGCCGACCTACCGCCAGCGGGGTTCCCTCAACCAGGTATCTCCCACCAGCGGGGCACCGCCCCAGCCGGGACAAGCTCTATGCTCCTGGCGGATCTTTCTCCTCTAGAGGACGAGACCTGGCGCCCACCTACCGTCGGCTAGCGGGGTTTCCCTCAACCAGGTATCTCCCTCCAGCGGGGCACCGCCCCAGCCGGGACAAGCTCTATGCTCCTGACGGATCTTTCTCCTCTGGAGGACGAGACCCGGCGCCCACCTACCGTCGGCTAGCGGGGGTTTCCCCAACCAGGTATCTCCCACCAGCGGGGCACCGCCCCAGCCGGGACAAGCTCTATGCTCCTGACGGATCTTTCTCCTCTGGATGGCGAGATCCGGAGCCAACCTACCGTCGGCTAGAGGAGTTTCCCCAACCGTATCTCCCACCAGCGGGGCACCGCCCCAGCTGGGACAAGCTCTGAGCTCCTGACGGGGTTCCCGGCGTGTGTTAGTGTAATGTATGTAAGTGTAAGTGAGTGTAAGTTAGGTGTGACGATAGGACAAGGAAGAGGAAGGAAGGATCGCGCGCGGTCCGTGCCCCGTTTCTTAGAGAACTGCTCCGGCATTCGCCTGGGGATGTTCTGAGAATCCCGGAAAACTGCCGATAAGAGCAGCTGGTAACTAGAATTCTCCTCTACACAGCGACTTGACCCAGCCATCTGGCTAGTGTCGAAAATCCTGTCACCGTCGGGCCTCGAACTCCGGGACCTGCCGTTGAGAGGCACTGCAGTGACTTCAGTTGATGCCCTAAACCACCTCTCCCGGTTCCTTTTATGTGGAGCAAAGGTAAGAGTGCAATGTACAGGCGCAATGTAGCCGTGTACCAGCGCTGCCCTCGCCCCGCGCTCGCCGCCTGGGCCACGCCCCTTTTCTCCGGCGGCGCGGGGCCGACGCGCGTGCGTCCATCCCGATTAAAATGCGCCCGCCCGCCCGGCTTTGTTTTCCGTCTCTTGTTAATCGTGTTTTATCGCCGTTCGGCCGCCCTAATATTTCATAATTCCCTTCACATTCCGCGGTTCTCTCTGTTCTGCAGCACTCGTCATTAATCTCCCCCACAGCCGCCCACCCTGCGGCCAACGTTTGTCTTTTGTCTTTTCACGTCACTTAATTCCCGCATTCTTTTTCTGTCATCCGGGTCATTAGCCGGCCGTTCAGTCGGCGGAGGTATTGATTTGCGCTTGTTTATGGCGTTTCCTTTGCCCCTTTGTGCCGCTGTTCGCGAGCTCGCTGCGTCTGGCGTCGGTTTTCCGCAGCCGCCAGCGTCGCGCTCTGCCGGCGGCGCCCAGAAGGTGGGCTCCTCCCAAGGTTGCCTAGGCGGCACTACTTTCACGCTGGTTACGCTGTGGCAGGTCGAGATTAACCCTACATTACGAGTCTAAAGGCGTCACCTGGTAGACGTCGCATCTAGTGCCGAAAACTTACCCCACCCTCTTTCTCTGACTCCCCGTTTCTATAACATTGTGGGATTAGCCAATGAAATGCACGTAACCTTGAGCGCGTCCTTACGTCCGGTATTAACACGCGTCGTCCAGTAGACTACGCCTTTCTAGTTACATCAGTGATCTTTTTGCTGTTTTATTGGATAATATCTTAAAAAATGAATGCAAACTCCTTGTTTCGTGGCATTTAAGTTTTGTTCTGAACAATTAGCAATAATAATGGGACAATGGCGATCATAAATAAGGCAACATGGCGAGGAAGTGTCGGCTGTCAGAATGAAGTCATTTAGATGTATCTACAAAAACCTTTAAAATATATTTTCTAACGCTACATATAATATGTTGAACCCATTAATTCAGTGTTTCTTAATAAAAATGACATTTTCTTAATTTTTAGAGAAAGTAGTCTGCGAGACTGCGCCGTTGTAACAATGTTTGGTACAGTCGCCTTTGTAACGTAGGGTTAATTCGCGTGTCGAGATTTTAAAAGAAAGCAGATGGAGAGCCAGCAGGGTCGGGGTAACGCTCACCGGCTTTGGAGTCTCAGAATTGATGTCACTGCAGTGGCTCTGACTGGCAGGTTCTGGTCCCAATGTTGACAGGATTTTGGCACCAGCCCTGCTTTCTACAGGAGAATTCTAGCGGCTCTAGTCGGTGTTTTTTCGTGGCTTCTCCGATCAGCACCAGGCGAATGACGGAGAAGTACCTTGACAAACGGGCCGCGGACCGCGCGCGATTTTTTCTTCCTCTTCCTTACCCTTTCCTCATTCCTTACATGCACTATACTACCACACATGCCGGGAGACCGGTCAGGTGATTAGAGCTTGCCCCACCTGGGGCAGTGCTCCACTTACGGGAAATACCTGGTGGGGGAAACCCCCCGCAAGTGGACGAGGTCGGCGCCCAATAATGAGGAAATTAACTACCTTCCTTTACTACACTTATGTGATTAATGATCTCGCTGCAGTCAGCGGGTGAAAATCACCTCACGCAATTATGACATGTACTACATTTACAGGACGTATGATAACGCCATATAGGGGGAGAATTATTACCTGCAATATTGATATGTACTACACATACGGAACGAGTGATACCACCATCCAGAGAGAAAAAAATCTATCTCCCGCAGTGAAGGCATGCGATAGACATGACGATAGACATGAAGATAGACATGACGATAGAATGACGATACACATGACGATCAGCACCATCATGAAGATAGATCATGAAGATAGACATGACGATAGAATGACGATAGACATGACGATAGACATGACGACAAACATGATAGACATGACGATAGACATGAAGGTAGACATGAAGATAGACAAGAAGATTGACATGAAGGTAGACATGAAGGTAGACATGAAGGTAGACATGAAGGTAGACATGAAGATAGAATGACGATAGACATGACGATAGAATGACGATAGACATGACGATAGACATGACGATAGAATGACGATAGAATGACGATAGACATGACGATAGACATGGCGGTAGACATGACGATAGACATGACGATAGACATGCATTACACTAATGGGACTAATGCTATCTCCATCCAGCGAGGGGGGAATCAAATCACTACCTCCCGCGATGAAGACGTGCAGTGCAGTTGCGGGGCTAATGACCTTAGCAGCGCCCCCGCCCCGGCGCCCCCCGTGCGCGTGGTGGGTGCGCGTGGTGGGTGCGCGTGGTGGGTGCGCGTGATGGGTGCGCGTGGTGGGTGCGCGTGATGGGTGCGCGTGGTGGGTGCGCGTGGTGGGTGCACGTGGTGGGTGCGCGAGTGGGGTGGTGGACGAGGCTCCGCTGGCGCAGCGGGGCGTTTCCTTCCGCGCGGCTGCTCCAGAAATAATCAGGTGTGTTATTATTAGGGATTATTTACTTGTGTTCGCGGAATGTCGATGGCGTGTGGTTCGTTGACTATGCGCCCGAATCAGATTACCGATACTTGCGTTTAGCGTTACAAGCTGGATGAGTGTGCTTTTGAATTGGTGTCCATGTCAAGGGTTTGCGTTTCGAGTTGTTATTCAAATATCGTCGAGAGTCCTGTTTAATGGCGGTGGTGGTGGGTTTAAAGTTCTTGTTATAATTAATGCTTGGATTTGTTTGGAGTTCGACGGTTCTTGTATTCCAATGACTGGATGTGCGCTCGTTGTGCTTTGTATTGCTTTTTCACGCGGGCTTTTTTCGGGAAAGCCGAAGAGCTTTAAAAGTTTCATATGGTTGGGTTCGAAATATCAAGTATGTTTGAAACACTAATTCTATTAACCCAACAGAAACATTTTTCTCCTGTAAAAACGTGAAGTAGTATTGCTTGATTAGCCTAGCGCGGTTCAACATTGGTCTTTAGGGTACTTTAGAAATGATAAAAGTTAGGATTATGATAGAACAAAAGAATTTGGTCAACAACCTACGATGATGATTATTGTAGTTGAAGTAAATTCGAAAAACTGGACACGAGCGAGAGACAGGGAGAGATATCTCATTCCTTTTGTTATTCTCCACGCTCTGACTGCATGTTCCCTTGACATCCATCCACTTCCTCGCCCAGTATTCATTCTTAAATTTACTGATTTCTCTTTGAGTCTCATTCCTTATTCTTTGATATTCCCTTCTATCTCTATCCGGTTTTGTTGACAACCATTTCCTGCACATTTGTTTCTTTTTATTTCTACGACGGCCTCTGTGGTTTTGTTCCACCACCATTGACATTTTCTATTTTGTTGCCAATCCTCTTTTTCACCTAAGGCTTCAGAGGCAGACTGACGTATACACCATTTCATACATTGAATATGGTGTTCTTTTCTGTAACGATAATATTTTGTTAGCCAGTTGCAATTGATATAAAAACTTTGTAGGGTTTTCCTCCAGACTTTCAAGATAATACCTTGAACTTACATTTCTCTCTCACTGCCATAATTTTGATTATATGGCGCTCGTGAAGATTTTTTAACAGATAACAAGACATAATGGTCTGAATAGCACTTAAGATCCCTCTTTACTCATACATCGTTGACTTTTACTTTATTGCACTGTTTCACAATAATATAATAGATAACAGACCTCAATTATTGAATATGTTGAATCCATGTGTACCGATGAATTAGGTTTAAATCACCCATTTGTTATTTTCAAGGCCTTTTGCTGTCAACACCCGGTCACTCACTTGAAATCCATTTCTACCATGAAAATCCGCCAGTAAAAGTATTTCCTTACGTTTACTGATTGTTCTCAGCAACTCATTAAAAATCATCTTGCAATGGCATCGTCATTAGGGGCGTATAAAACAATTACTACAAATGTGTAACTAAAGAGTTCCATTTCAACTTGTAGAATTCGATAATTTATCTGTTCCTAAACTTTTATGTGGTTTCTGTACTTTTGACTTATTCCCAATGATACACGACTACGACCTCTCTCATCCTTTGGTACCCCTGAGTAAATGTGTATGTATCCCCCTTTCTTTCAGAACCTTAACCTTTTTTCTTCGTTTCTGAAAATGCTACATTATCCATCCTATTCTTATCAATTTCTTTGAATACTTCTATCTCTTGGGTCGATAGCCCCAAAGAGAGGGATGAGGTGCAAGTAAGTGGAAGAAATGCCACATCCGAGAAAGGGGCCGCCAGTTGCGGAGGAAGGAGCAGGTGGGGATAGGTGAGATGGGAAACAAGGAACGGGATTGGTGTGACGGGACGCCACTTTGTCTGACTCCTCTGATGAGACCTGTACAGCACGGGTGGCCCTACCAGTAGTAGCTATTCATTAGCCGTGCTACCGCTGCATGTGCCCTCAGCTTCATTGGAGCACTCGAACCGCCTCGCCCGCACGGACAGTGACACTGAGGCGGCGTCACCTGGGGAGATACATATTCTGTTGATAAAGGCATTTAAAATAATTTACCTGTTTGTAAGAAATGTGTTCTGAAAACTTCACTAATTTGTGATTACTTTTCTTGTGCTTTTTTCATGCTGTTGATGAATGTCATGTTGAACATGTCACAGTTTTTACTACTGAAACGTCATTTATCAGATTTTATTTTGAAGTAGTACTTCTTATTTTTGAATTCGAATCCGATGCAACAAAAATAACATCAACTGAATAGACTCACGAACTATTAAAACATCGGAAGACCTCAAATGGCACATTGCAGCTTTTAAACCTCGTTCCTTGGAAGAATCCAACCTTTCAAACAGCACGGCCCTCTGGCTGCCCCAACGGTGGCCCCGGGCTGAATCAAAAAGTTCCCAAGAGGCCTTGGAGAGGCTGGAGGCACGCTCAAATGAAATTTATAGAGGCGAGAGTTCGCCCAAGTTTGTTTTTCTCCCCACCAACTTGGGCGCGCTGGCTGATCGGAAGATATTAGTGCGCCCTGGCGTCGACTTGCGAGACGAAGGGGCTACGTGTCGGTATATTGCAGCTCTTATCCTCCTCTCCCGATTTCAACGCGAGGACTCGGGCCGAGACAACGCTCCCGAAAAACGCAGTCGTCAGGGTAGTAAAACTTCCATTAGAGCACAAAGCTGCTTTATTCTTAGATGGCGCCGTTTCTTTGCTCCGTGATTGGAACTTGCAGTTGAATATGAAATACCGACTGTCTTGAAGCAGGGGTTATGTTTGGAAGTCTTGAAGAGAGAATACTATTGTTGAACTGAAAAAAAAAATCAGAAAAGTCGGAGGCTTCTTTTTTTTAATGAAAAGATTCAAACATGGTTCAAACTGCGTGGTTAGGTAAGGCCTTCTTAGTTTACAACCCTTCATCTACAGAAGTATTACTAGAGGAATGTACCCAAACCACTTTGGTTTCGAATATATTTAATTCCACAATATTTTTAATTCCAATTTTCCACACAATCAAATCAAAATATTTGCAATGCAGACTTTAATAAGTTATACAAATGTTACATTGTACTTAAATTTATTGTCCATGTAGTTTAAGAATAAATTAACTTTTTCGTATAAATTATATTTTGTGGATTTTTAAAAAAGGTTTTCTAATGTGAGCCGCCTCAAAAGTTTTAAGAAATGGGTAAAACTAAATAAAAAATAATAATTGATCGAACTCAGTATAATTGCACAAATATACAAGTTTAAAATTCTTATACATAAAAAATTGTCTAATATCTTGCACATAGTCTATATATTTAAGTGCGACAAAAGGCACGTATGTAAGCAACGTTTTGTGTCCTCATCCATTCTACATGAGACCAGAGTGAACACATTAGGTTCATCAACCACAGTTGTTCTACAACTCTCTGAAATCTTACATCGCAAAATATGCTCTCTGCATCTTATTCACCTCGGAGGGATATTTCTGGTAGAATTTCCAATTCGCAAGAGCCAGAGGACATGTTCGGTTCCTTTCGGAAGGTGAAATCTTCCTCTTGCTTTTCATTTAACTTCAGAATTTTCTTAAATCTCTTTTTTTGACTTCTCCGGGATTAAATTCTGAAATTGTGTCTTCGCCCCTTTCTTCTTTCGGCCCTCTCGAACTGTTAGTCTTCAGTGAACGCTCTTCCTTGTCTGACTCCTAAGGTAGAGGGAGTGCTAAATACCTTATTGTTTTTATTTTACAAGTCACAAACTTGGGACTCGCTTAGGAATCTTTTGCGGGCTCGGATTAGAAAAGAGCGTGTTTATGTTTCAAATGCCAATAACTCTTTTACAAGGCAGGTAAAATAAATTACATTACTCAACATCAATAACTTGTAATGTCATCTCCAAATAATGTATTGGTTCAAACACTTGCCGATAAAGTAGCAGAATCAGCCAACCGAGAATAAGCACTTGAAAAAAAAACTTTGATTTTCACTGTTCGCTCTAAAGGCCGATTGTCCGGCAACAAGTGAAAATGAAGAGACTACCGCTTGACTGGAATTCTAGTGTGCAAAGAAGTACTTTTTTAAACGTTTCCAAAATGCAACACTATTCGTTAGAGCTATAAATGAAGGGGCTGGCATTCGGAACCGGGCGTTTCGAAATTTTCCTTTACAATTACGGTTCTGGAAGGCATTCGCTCATTGTGTCGATTGTGCCACTATATTTCTTCCGCACTCCCGTTTACAAACATATTTTTTTTTAATTTCAGAACAATATTCGCCTATATCATACGGCGCTTGCCCTGTGCGTGTCTTCTCTTTTCTGCCATTCTCGTTAAATCGTCGTAATTTTATTTCAAATCTTTTTTTTTAAGGTTTTCGTAAAACACAGAGAAGAGTATACTTGTAATGTAATATTTTTTTACCTGTTATTTCCACATTTCAAATGTTCTTTCAAATTCGTGACACTTCTACTACACCTTCACACCAGCTGCGTTGCCTCAGAGTCAGCAACTCTGTGGACTCTGAAGGGACTCTGACCGGGAGGACCTAGGGTTCGAATCCCGACGGGGAGGATTTTCCATTTTTCCTGGATATCAGGGTCGAAATCAGCCTCTGCCGAGAGAATTTCTTCCATTATTGCCAAGCGATTGCCGAGGCAGTTCTTTAACAAACAAACCACGAACCGCGCGAAATCTTTCCTTCCTCTTTCTTGTTTTATCCTTTTCCTACTTTCATACGCGTGCACTCACACACACAGAGGTGGATTTACGCATAGGCACAGTGGGCACGTGCCTACGGCGGCAAATTTTAAAAAGCGCAAAATTTTCTTGATATTTTTTAAAACAAATTTAGGTTCTCTAAAAACTATAACAGCATAAATCATATTTTTATTTTAAAAATATCATATTAATATTTAATACAAGCTATTTGTCTACTTCATTAGAGTATACGTTATGATTTCAGAAGTACATGAATCTGAAACTAAGGCCCGTTGACGAAAGAAAAGATGTTGCAATTCTAGTTGTCATGTTTTAGTTTCCTTTTAATGTTAACGTTTCAGTGTTGAAACGTTAATAATGTTGAACGTTACTTGCTATGAAGATACAGTTTATATCCAAAATTAGCTAATCCAAAAAAAATATTTAATTTATGAAAACAATGTGCAAAATATAAAGTTACTTTTAAAGTTAAAACGTTTAAATTAATGAGGAATTGTTACTGAAACGTTACAATTTGAAATGTAACATTAATTTTAAACAGGGGGCGGCAAATTTGATGTGCCTACAGGCGGCAAAAATATTAATCCGCCCCTGCACACACACAATGATACGAGGCACCAGACTAACATAGAATTCATACCGGAAGATCAGTCGGTAGCTTACAGCTTGTCGCACCTGCGACACTGCTCCGCTGGAGAGATACCTACAAAGGAAGCACTCCAAAGCCTACGTGAAGGCCGACACCGTGTGTGACGTAACAACGGGACATAAACATCGCCTCTGCAGGAACATACCATTCACTGCACTAACAGGACTAATGACCACATCAGGAGACATCAACAATTAAATTATCAACAAGAGGATAATGAAATGTTAATCTTATATTTCCAAGTGAAAAGTACTTTAACAAGCTGTGAGAGAAGAGTTAAAGTTAACCCCTGGCCAAGGAACATAATACATTTAACAAAATAAAGAAAATCTCCATCGACGGCCTCAGGCAATTGATTGGTTGGTCGGTGATTGTGTTTCGTAAGTGTAGTGCATGATTTTAGCTCGGGGGAGGTGGTGGCGGTGGTGATCTTCCCCGTTGGATGGCGAGACCCGGCGTCCTCCAGATAAAGCCGGGACAAGCTCTAAGCTTCTGAATGGCCTCCCGGCATGTGTAGTTTTGTAGCGCATGTAAGTGTAAATGTGTGTTAGTAAAGGGTGAGGATAGAACAAGGAACATGAAGAGAGTATTGCTGGCGCTCCGTGGCCCGTTGGTGAGGGCACTGCTCCGGCAACCGCCTGGTGTCGATCGAAGAAAACTACCGATGAGAGCAGCCGGCCGCTCGAACTCTCGTCCAGACGGCGGCTGAATTCGTCGCAGCTACGAGCTCGTGTCGTGCCATCGCCGAGAGTCGAACCCGTGTGACGCTGGAGAGGGGCAGAAAGAGCTGTAGCTCCTTCCAGTTAGGCGGAGAGCGCCCACTCGCCGCCAAGACAAACACGAGCGCCGAGCGGAAACGAAAAAAGGGGATCGGCTTCCGGCGCTGGCATTTGTTTGCGCGCGCCTCCTCCGCCAGAGCGCTCCACTCGCGCGCGGCCGCGTAATATCCCTAATAACCGCGCCGCCCAATGGAGCGGAAACTTCCACATCAAACACGGGCGGCCAAGGTTCGGCGCCGCGCGGCGCCGCGCTGGCTTCCGGAGCGCTGCTTGCGGTTGGGGGCGGGCGGAGATGGGCGGGGGCGGGGAGGTGAGAGTGGGGAAGGAGAAGAGGGGGAGCGTTGCAGGGCGAGGGTGCAAAAGGTAGAGAAACAACAGGGTGAGGTGGGTGTGAGGTAGTGAGGAGTGGGGAAGGTGATCAGGTCGTGGGATGAAGATGGGACGTAGGAGGGGCAGGGCGGGCGTGGAGGTAACGCCGATTGATTTTCATTGATTGACTAGTGATTTCGGACTCGTCAACTGATAAGGTCTTCAATCTCATAAGTGTAGTACTAAGTTTTTCATCGGGAGGAGGCGTTGGTCTTCTCCTACTGGATGTCGAGATCTGTCGCCGACCTAGCTGTATTCTTCAACTAGCTATCTCCGATCAGCATGACACTGCCCCAGCCGGGACAAGTTCTAAGCTCCCCACCGGTGTCCCGGCATGAGTGGATGTTAGTGTGTGTATGTGTGTGTGTGTGTGTGTGTGTGTGAAGGGTGAGAATAGGGCAAGGAAGAGGTACGAAGGCACCCGCGCGCTCCGTGACCCGTTTGTTGCGGTTATGCTCCGGCAGCCGTCTGCGGGGGTGAAGAGGCTGTAGAAGCGACGGAGAGAGGAGCGAGTGGGGAAGGCAGTCCGCGCTGTGGGGTTGTGAGGTGGAGGGGCAGAGCGGGGTGGAGGGAGCGCCAAGGGAATTGCTGGGAATGGAGGGGCGGGGCGTAGGAGTGAGGATTGGTGGGGGGTGGGCGCGGGCAGATATGAGCGGCGCGGGCTGAAGCGGAGCGCAGTGTGAAGGGGCGGGGTGGAGCGAAACCGCTTTGTGTTTGGGTGTGGCCCAGTGCTCGCTTCTCTCAACTGGAGACGATTCCACTTCAATAACGCATTCCTCATTGCAACAGCTAGTGCAAGATTCTAGATGGGTTAGGGCTCATATCGAATCATGATGTTTGCTGATATCACTTGGTAATAAAAAGAGCACGAATGTAGATGCAAATGTATGATGGTTATCCGCTCAGAAAGGAAAACAACATGGTAGTGTAGGTATGATAGCCCATTAGAATTCGATCATTATTGTCATCACAAGTACATCTGATTCTCTTTTCAAGCATAAATAATTAACATATGTTACGCCACACTCTGTCTGTTTAAGTGTACTCTGTGAGTTGAGTGTAAAGAAGTTCCAAATAGTGAATGTGGAGGTTTCTTACATTCGCAACATCCCTTGCTTCACCTTAGCTGAAGTTGTCGGTGGTGGCAGCTGGGAATGGCTTTGGGAATCCGATTGGGTGACAGTCCGCCAATCGTGCGCATCTCCGTGTTTCATCATCTTTACTCCTTGAGTCAACCGTCTGTCCTGTTATCCTCTCCCGCCGCATCCACCAAAATCCCTTCGGCCCTCGCCCTCGCCCTCGGCTGGGCCGGCGAGGCGGAATCTCTTGTGTAAACAAGACTTGGTTTAAAGAAACGCGACCGCTCCTCGGGCCGTATTTAGTTCTACTTTAAGGGCGTTCAGGCCTCGACTTCATTACGCCCGAGCGGGCGGCCGGCGGGGCTTAAGGTGTTGATAAATGATTGCCCGCCTGATCCCCGGCGCCTGCCGAAATCCCACGCCCCCGCCCCCGCCCCCGCCCCCGACCCGGCTGGCAGACTCTGCAGCGGAGTTGCGGGGCTCCGTGAAGACGCGGACGTGACGGGCGGGGGGGGGAGACCCGCAGTGAGGGGGGGGGGCGATGGATGAGCTCTGCACCGCTAGCGATGGGTTGGGAAGGAATATGAGGAGAAGGAACGAATTTTCAGTTATGACAGTCTTTTTATTACATGATATAATAATTACACAGGCGTACAAAAACGTTGCCAGACCCTCAGTCTTGACACGTATGTCGACGCGTTGAATACGAATCTGAAGGCAGAGTTGCGCCACCACCCTTCAGATTTTTTAAATCGTGAAAAACTATCGCAAAATCATAGAGTGTAAATTCCACGGTGTTTAAAAAACAAGGAGAGAGCTCGCGCAATTCTGACTTCAGAGTCGGACTAAGCGCGTCGAAATACATAGAGAAACGTGTCAAGTTCTTGGGACTGGGTTCTTGGGACAACAACCTCCGAAAACAAAAAAAAAATGCAATGTCACGATAATTTTGTACGATTAAAAAAAAGTGGAGAGTGATGGCGCAATTTTGGCTTCGGATCCGGATTCAGCGCGTCATAATACATAGAGAAACATGTGTCAAGGTTTTTGGGTCTGACAAATTTTTTGTGTGCTTGTGGTGTTAATATAACTCTTATCAAAGATTTTTAAAATAAAACTAAAAGTATTCTTGTTTGTGGTCTCCAAGCTATTTGACCTGCTCTTCCACCTAACAACTATAATAAATTTACATTTTTCATAATAATGATTACAATATTAGCCATCCTTACTCCATAATCCATTAAATATCATGAATATCCGTGAGCTGTTCGTACCCCAGGATAACCTCATCATACCTTCATCTCAAAACTTCCTTTTTTCGAGTTGTACAATTATATATTTGATTTTTTGAAAGCAGCTGGAAATAATGAGTACATCGTTGAATGAGAAATATCAGCATATGCGTTGTTAGCTTTGGAAACTATCAGCGGCCGTGCTGACATCTAGCCCAATATATGCCTAAAGAGAAGTAGATGGGAACAATGAGGGAATTGAATGGGTGAAAATATTTAAAAAGCAATTGAAGTATAATTTCGAATAGTAAAATATATTGAATTCTAGGTAAGCAGGCTTCGTGTTCTTTCAAAATATGCGTTTGTAAAACTCATCACAAAAATGTGGCTTTGCTGTGAATTAATAGGTGCTTCTGATGTCACAAGTGTCACCGTTCACAGTGGTGACTCGTTGAGTTTCATAATAATAGAAAAATACTATTGCATCAAATGAAACATACAGCAAATGAGTGGCATGTGTCACTTCAGTGTGGTACATACACAATGCAAGAAATTGCGCGTCTTGCCACGAGATGAGAGTACGTGTTCTTTACTAAGCCTATCCGCCCGTCTCTAATCACCGCCCTACGCAATAATATTCCTAAAATAACAGAATGTGATATGCGACGCGACAACATAAATAACGCAATCGATAAAACTGCGTTTCCAGAAATAAATGAAGTGATAGCGAAATGGTTTTCACTATAGTCTCCAGGGCGCCGAACTCCATAACAATCACATATTTTTCTTCTGCGAAAAAATTTCATTGCCGCACTGTGTAACCAGTTAATCTGTTCGAAACATGTCCCGCTGTGTAACGTGTGAAATGGATTATTACTTCCTTGCTTATGTATGTTGTGTATGTATGCTACTAATGTAATGTTGCGCGCACAAAAATACTCTTTCACGTGGTGTAGCCAAAATCCATGTTTTGTGGGTCCTTCATACCGAAAAACCAAATGACGGCAAAGTGGCTGTCCGTCTGTGAACAACGATAGCGGCTAAAACGTTCATCCGATTTTCTCCAAAACTGATATTCCTCAATCGATTTCGCTGATGTCACGACCCCTTCAATTTGAAATTGATATTTCCATTTTGGGGAGTACTTTACATTTAGGCCCTTGACATTTTCAAAATTTTCAAAAAAATTGCTCCATCCAAAATTTTTCAATTTGTTTAAAAAATGACTCCATCGTTTTGGATTAAATTTCTTTGTTGGATATTATGTAGGACGTTTAAGAGAATGATCCGGGTTTTATGTTCGTTGAAAACCTCGAGTTTTCGAATATAGCAAACGTTTTAATTTTTCCGAGTCTTCCGACAACTAAAGTATTAAAGATAGAGACTTTTCCATAATGAAATCTGTTGCTTAAAGATAGATTTTGAAATAAGGTCATGTATAACCTTTCACGCGTAATTTTGTGTGAATTACGGGCGAGAACGTACGTGCTATTTTTTCCACCACTAGTTAACCATAATGTACGTAGTAATTTTAGCCTACTTACTATTTTAGCTAACCTAAATTTTCAACCACTGAAACCAGTACATGACCAAGCATCCGTCAAATTTGAAAACAAAACACATAGAAAACAGAAGAATTTGTAGTGGTTCGGAGTCCGTCAATCAGGGAGTTTTATCGAACCAAATCATTAAAACTACAATTTCAATACCTTGCTCTTGCCGCAAAAAAGCTCCAGTTGGGCCTGAGTGAAACATTATTTCTGTACAAAAAGAATTGTTATTCTAAAGTGATGTTTCTAAATTTTTTAATTATAAAAAATCGCCCTACCTATTTTTATACGATTACAAAAACGATTCTAGGAAACAATCTCAGAACAATACAGTACAACTGGCTCTTTGATCACAAAAAATTAATATTTTAATGGGGGAAAATAATACATTTTCTTTGTACAACTTTCTTCACTGACTAAATCACAAAAAGGTTTAGTGTCATCTTGGAATTGGAAATTGAGACACGAATCAGTTCATTTTCTTCTTTCATCTATGTTTCCGCCAGGTCACCATGTTTCCACAGAGTGAGATGAGATTACATCGGTCTCTGCCTGTACATCGATTTTTTTTATAGTGGCGGATGCCATTAGGCCTATGTTACACTTCCTGTCTTATAAAATGAATCTTTTTAACAGGGATAAGCTCTTCTGAGACCGCAAGCTCCGTTGGGAAGCACATTCCCGAATTAATTAAAAATATTTATTTTCTAAGGCAGGACATGCAACAATGACCCAATGTCATGAGCCAGTTTAAAAAATCGAAGTATACATACAGTTCTTTGGGTTGGAAATGATGCGCCCATCAGATGCTGATTCAAATATGCGACAATAGATGGAAGTTTACAGGAGGAACTCTTCCCATTAGACCGTAGGGCTGCTTTATAAAACATTTCTTCTACTCGTTTCCGCTCCGTGTGATATGGACAACTACTACAGACGAAGAGGAAACGCTGACAATTCGTCAAAGCGATTGGAAGTTTCACATGGCTAAAAAGTGCACGGCGTTGAAACTTGATCAAAGTCAGTTGCCTGATAACTAAGAACTAAAAAATGACACTTAATCCCAAATATACCGAAGCAAAAGTATTATTTAGTACTTACATTTCAAATAAGACAACATGAGAGGATGGCATTCCTGTCTTCCCTGCCCTGAGAAACCACCAACGCTAAATCACAATTTACATGAGCTTGGGGTGTATTTATTCCCGCGCATGTTCATACCCAAAATATTCTAAATTATATTTTGTGAACGTTTGTGGAAAAATTGTGCTTTATTTTGAAAAGTGACGGATAAATCCTGTACGCCATTTAGAATATGTTGCTCTGGAAAACATTTAAAAGTTTAGAGGAAAATAAAAAATTCATGGCACGTTGTTTTCACAGTTAACATGATATTGAAAGCGCTGACAGTTTGCTCTTTTTTTACCTTACAAAAGTTATATTTGTGAGTAGAATGTTGTATTGTTTAGGATTGCTTCTATTTCGACGATAAAAAGTATTGAGAGAGGTGTCGGCCCCAAACATAATTCATTTGCGAGTTTTATCATACGGAGAAACCGTGTGAGCGTCTATGTCACGTACGAAAACTAAATTAAATGTCATAAATTTTTCAAGAAAATTTCAATTCAAGAATGTAAAAGCAGTAAGTTTTAATACAAGACTGTCGTGAAACAAATTGCACCTCCAAATCCGAAACTTAAACGAAAAACTATTCTCAATGTTGCAGTTGGCTGCACTGACGACGTAGAAATTGAATGATGATTTGTAAAAGAGGGCTACATCAAAATAAAGAGACTGTTCCAAAGACGTACCAAATACAAAAAAGGTAACAAAATTTTATAGGATGAAAAAAATATTATGAAGGGGGAATGAAAAAATTCGTTTTGTAGGTATTTTATCAGGTTTGGCAAGAATTTTGTGAACCACCACAAGTATTGTTTATTTAGGAAATATACTCATCAAACATTTATTCCTATCTTATTTCTCACGACATGCTTCTCTGGACAGTTTATGAAGTGAATTTTATGGACTTTTGGAATCTCGCAAATGATAAATTTCTTATAGTATGCTTCCAATTGATTAGTCATCAAATGATACAGCTTTCTCTTAGAAATGAAGCTGATTCCTATCCTTTTGAAAAAACGTTCATAAAAGTGGAAGAATATACTTAATAATACAGGAATCAAGAGTAAGATATTTCAGCCGAATAAGATCGCACTGAAATAAAAAAGATACATAATAAAAGAAATTAGTACACACTAGCACTATAGAACCTTTAAATTTTGAAAATTAGTTTTGTATTTAGATCACTATTGAGAATTTTGATATCTGACCTTAATGTCATGAGTCATTAGAGTACATTTTCTATGAGGCGGGGTATACAAAATACTAGAAAGTTTGTGAACGCGCGGTTTTGAACTTCGAAAGACCTTTCAAAAACTTGTTGGTATGCTCCACTCAAGAAGAAAATAATTTAAATGTTATTATTATTATTATTATTATTATTATTATTATTATTATTATTATTATTATTATTATTATTATTATTATTATTATTTCCTCACAGCTTTTACTGGTCGCTATGTCAACCACTTACAGGTATGATGACCAGACGTGCGGTTGCTTAATTGAAGATTCAGGTGGCTTCTAACAATACGGCATGTGTTGAAGATATCTGCATTCTCCATATTGTGTGTACTCTGGCATCAAAGTGAAGACACTCTAGTGCTCGAAGTATCATTTTTGGGATCACTCCTGTGGCTGATATTATTATAGGTACAGTTTTTACATTGCTGAAGTTCCACTGTGCTGGGACTTCAAGGGCGAGATCGGTATACTTCTGGATCTTCTCTTGATATATTCCCGATATGTTGTGGATGTTGGGTATTGATAATCGATAAGGAAAACCTGCAGATGGTTTCTATCGATGTAAGTTATATCGGGTCTATTGCCGCGGACGTGTCTGTCTGTGATAATGGAGCGATACCAGTAGAGAGTGTGCTCACTACTTTCAAGCACGTTCTGAGGCACATATTTATAATACGCCACGGAAGTGACGAGTAAGCACGTTTTCATTGCCAATAACTAGTGGACCTGCTTCGCCAATTCATGCCTCTTTTTGTATTTCAACTGTGAGTGGCTGCTACATCCACTGGTCACGTGTTGGAGAGTTTCGTTTGCGGCTTCACATCTTTTTCATGAGTCCTAATGGATGTTCAAATCTCTCAGAATGTGTTTCCGAGTTGGCACGATTTGGTCATGAATAGCTATCATGAAGGCTTCTGTCTCCGGAAAGAGATCCCCGAGCTGAAGTCATGAGTGCGACGCAGAGATGTCGACTTCTGGTTTACTCAGCTCAAAGGAGTAACTTCCGTGCAATTAGGCAGCTATGTAAATGTATGAGATCTACAACACCTCGCCCTCCTTGAAACTTGAAAGGGTAAAACGCTCAATTCTTGAATGGAATGATCTTCGTTTAGTTATTATTATTAGCCAACTAAGACCCCATTAAATGCGAGGGCCTCTGAAATACTAAGGAAATATTCGAAACAAAAACTAAATGCTAGAAGAAAATTATTTAAATAAGTATTGTGTTTAATAATGGGCGAAAGAAATTTTTATATCGTAAATAGCACGAACTTGTAGTTAGTGACAAAGTTTAATGTACCGCCGCTGAAATGGATATCTACGGAGTCCAAAATTCTGCTCGTATCAGAGAACTTGGGCTGCTGTACTGATCCATGAGATTCTCGACAGCCTGTGCAGCCGCCACTACTCCCAACCCAGAAACTTAACGAAGGGGGAGAAGAGAGGCAGGCAGAGTTCGAGCAGACAGCGGGGCTGAGGATTATGGCGAGGGTTCACAGACACTGTGAGAGGAGGACGGGCAAGTGCAGCGCCAGCTCCGACGGTATATGCGCCAGAGGGTGTTTGGAAATCAAGAGATGTGTTGCGAATTGAAATGTGGAACCTACGAGATGTTCTGAGAAAAGAATGCATTACGGTTAAGAGAAATAGCAGGTTATATAATGATCATGAAGTTAACGTGACAACCCCATTGAAGGAATTTAGTCGTAAATAAAGAGCGCATGAGGAAACAAAGGATGCCAGCATGCTCTATCAGTATTTTTAGAGAATTTTAGATAATTAGAAGTTCAGTCTTCTATAACTGGCTTTAATGGTACAGTGGTTATTATGTTGTGCTTCTGATCTCAAGTTCACGGGTTTAAACTCGGTTAAAGTCGGGTGATTTTTGAATTGCCAAAAATCGGTGGCATGCATGCGGACACTTTTCGGCATGTCGGCATTCCAAAATTGATATTCCCCAGTCGATCTAGCTGATGTCACGGCCCTTTGAATTCGAGACCGAAATTTTAATTTTGAGGATACTTTAAAAGAAATCCATGGGATATTTTGAAAATTTAAAAAAATGGCTCCATTGTTTTTGAGTAAATTTTATTCTTGGGTAGTTGAGAAGACGTTTAAAAGAATGGTGCAGACTTCATGTTCGTTTAAAACTTTAATATTTCGAAAATAACAAAAGTTCAAAATCTTTTCGGAGTCTTCCTACAACTAAAATATTAAAGAGAGTTCTTTTCTTAATGAGATCTTTTCCTTTAAGATGGAATTTGAAATTAGTGCATATACATTTTTCGAAAACTGGAGTACGTTTCGCGCATATTTGCGTGAAAAAACGGGGGAGAAAGTACGCGCTGATTTAGCACCACTAGGTTTTTTAACAAAATGTGCAATTTGAAAGAGCAGCTGCAGTTGGCCAAGTCTGTTTGAAAACTAGTTTTTTAACGTCCAATCAGTCGTGAAATTACAGGCAGAGAAACTTCGCTGGCGCTGTATGCAGATGCATTGCCCCGTCGAGATGTCTCCCCGTCGATCACGTCACGTGGCAGATGGCAGATCGGGTCGCGCGGAGAGCTCGTAGACATGTCTAGAGTAACAGCCTCCCGCAGAGTGTGACGTGCGTGCTTCACTCGATTGCTTCGTGCTGAGGGATCGAGTGCAGTCTCTACACTCGAACGCCGAGTGGAGTCTCTCCAACGCCTGGCGCTATTTAAATCCTTGTAATTTCTTTGTTTTTATGGATAGGAACTTGTCGAATTTCGTGGCTTTAATCATTTTTGTTTATTTATATTGGGTTAAAATAGAAAAATCGACAATAAAATAACATCATTATTAATCTTAAACGGATTTTAATGGCGTAGTTAAATAGGTTTGCCATGTTACTATTTTTCAAGTAGTTTACCTAGCGTATATCGAAAGGACTCCGCTGGGCGTTGGTGGTGGTGCCAGCATTCTGGCGTTATAGTGTTAATTCATCGACGAATAAATAATACGAACTTAATGTACTGGAAAAATTTCGTTAGTGATACCAAAGAGCGGCAATGGTGCAGGAACTTTGTAGCAGGACGAACATTCATTGTTCAGGAATCTATTTTGTGTCAGAGTGGCAACCGATGACTTTGTTCAGCGAGTGATTCAGGTGATTCTAGAAAATTGTGAATTTCAAATTTTTGTATTCAGTGATTCGTTTTCTGAAATATCAAGGTAATCTCACTATATCTTTGTGAAAGAGAGACTTCAGTACTACAAATTTTGTGCGATGTGGGTTCCCAACTTTCTGTTTGACCATAAAAACAAACAGCAAATGCGCTTCGTCTTATAGTTTCTTCAAAGCCACCATAATGAAGGACAAGATTGTCTTAAAGAAATTGTTACATACGACAAGACATGGGTCTCTTTGAAAACTGAAGAAATAAAGGAGCAGTCAAAACAAGGGATACTTTCTCATTCTCTGAGTAAATTAAAGAAGTCCACGCGAACCTTCTCCATCAGCAAGTGTATGACTATTTCTGGGATCGACAACGATTTCTCTCGGTAGAATTCATGGATCGTAGCAGGTCCACCACTGCAACCTTTTTTCTTTTTAATTTATTTACTGATTGTTTGAAAATTATTCAGTTCAGTAACATGGTACACTTTTATTTGTTGCGGTGACTTTCTCTATAACTTATACTAAACTGAACACAACTACATTACTCGTAGTGTAAGAACCTTCAAGTTATCCTACTTCGAAAAATTAATGGAAAACAGTTTTAAGAAGGTTCCTATAGTGAATCTGTTTTTGATTATAGTTGGGGAGTCATTTAATGAGGCCAGATTGTGGTGGACCGCTTTGTTTATTGTTATGTTCGTGTAAAAACTAATGCAAAGATGGGCGATGTGTTTGATGATCGGTGATACTATATTTAGTTCTTTATGAAATTGGGCATTTAAGATGAACCATGGGGCATGTGTTGGTAATCTGAGAAATCTACAACACTGTAGCCTCGTTCACCGTGGCACTTGGACTGTACGAAGAGCAATTCAAACAAACGATCATGAATATTGTCATATAGCACTGTCATTATTCTTAGCAATGCTCGGCCGCACTTTGCAGGTGCAACAAAAAAGCTCTGGCAGTGTTTTGGATGGAAAGGGTTGATTTCCTGGCGTACATCGAGGACGGGGCCCCGTCAGATGTCTCTTTGCTCACATGGAACGCTGGCTACGAGGGCAGCATTTCATCACAGACAACGAGCTGCAGACCAGGGCGAAGCATTGGCTGAAACCGAGTGCGGAGGCATTCTTTGCAAAGAGTATTGGAAGGTTTTTACAGGGAAAGACAAATTTTTCAGTGGGAGGGGTGACTATGTAGAGAAGTAGCTGGAAGGTGAATCAAATCCAAGTAAAACATTTTTGATTTTCTCTGTGCTTTTTATATTGCGACAGATAGACACTGTAAGCACTTTTTTGTTGTATCTGCAGAGTGCAGCTGAGCATTGTAGATTATAAAAACAGTACTATATGACAACATTCATGATCGTGTGTCTGAATTGCTCTTCGTACACGTCCAAGTGCCACGGTGATCGAAGCTGTGACCGATCGACCTTCAAAAACATTGCCATTGTATTATTCTGCGTTTGGAACACTAGGCCGAAGAAAATACTTTCTCGCGGCGAGTACCACAGAGTCCCGCGTTGTGCGCAACTAAACATACAACTGTGCGATGGCACCGCACAAGTTAGTTCAGCTCAATAACGCGTGTCCCTGCAGCGACTCGCACCGGTAGGGCGCAGGGTTTGAGTCCCGACGGTCACATTTTTGACACTGCCTGGAGAGCTAGGTCGCGTTCGGTCTCTGCCTGGAGGAGACTTTTAGCAGCCTCTCATCTGTGGTTTCCCGCTCACCACCAGGTGAATGCCGGAGCAGTACTCTAACAAACGGGCTACGCGGCGTTTCCTTCCTCTTCCTTGTCCTATCCTCACTCCTTCCCTCACACTTACACTAAAATGCGCTACCCTACCACACATGCCGGAAGACCGGTCAGGGGCTTGGAGCTTCGCTGGTGGCAGATACCTGGGGGAGAAACAGTGCGTGGGTGGTCGCCGCCGGCTGCCAAGTTTTCTGCGGGGGACGAACAACTCCCAAAACAGAACGCTTACAACGCGGTCGGGCGTAATGGTCATAGCTGTCACGTGGCCGGAATTGCAATGAAGGCGCAATCGCGTGTGTCCCCGCTTCAACGAGTTAGAATATACTATACCAGCCACTCTGGCTGAAGGGCCTCCGTATTTGCGGTAAATTAAAGCCATTTGTTTTGCAGTCAAAGCAGCTCGCCATGGAGAAAAGGAGTATTCCGTTTGCCGCTGGATAAGGCAGGGTGGGCGCGGACTACGCGTAATATAAACTTTCTTACTCTTGGTGTTTCACGACCAATAACCAAATCACTAAATGTAAAGAGCACTAATTCAGAAACTTTAGAAATACATTTCTTCCTGCATATGTTATTGTCATAAGAATGGAAACTGTTGAAATGTAATTGTAGTATGTATAACGCCCCAAAGTGAATAGGAAGCAATCACTTCATCTATAAGGCAGCAAACTTAAAAAACGACATATTTGTGGTTTGATGACTTCCATTTTCACAGTTCCACGCCGAAAATACTGAAGGCATTGTGAATATTATCATTTTAACTACTAATATAATTAAAAACAAATGAACGAAAAGCCAACAATATAGAAAAGCAATAATATCAAAAGCAACAAGACGTTGATTCAGTACAACAGTTCTACGCGCCACCATCGAGCACCTTTCATGTTTTGACTTAATAAAACATTGCGGCCCCTAGTTCGTCGAACGTCCACCAAGAGCGCTGAAACCAGAGGGTCAGCCACTCTATGTAGTATGTTGTAGGTCGCTGATCCGCGGGGCGACACGCTGGGCCACGACGCTCACTTCTTCCAACTGACCAAAACCCTGCCGTAATTTAAAAAATCAAACATCGCACTTAGAAGTTAGTCCTATGAAAACGTGTTCAGATGTCGTTGGTGCATCATATTTCAGCGTGATAGAGGAATTTCAAGCTTATTTCCTTCTCATATTTAAGGGTGAAGTTGGCGGTATCTGAACATTGAAAAGTACGCAAACTTGTGAAGCAAGTTTCTATCAGTAAAAACTGTGTTTTATACAGTTTTGCTGGGATTTTTGTATTTTGCCTAATGAATAATATATTTGAAGGTAAATTAAATATCTAACAAGTTCACTTTTCTAAATATTTTGGCGAGTCAGGCGTGTGTACCGTAACCTTTTCTACGTATCTACTTTTTTTAAATATTGAGGTCTTTTGTACCGCTTTGATATTTAGCCTGTCCGAAAGCGCCAACTGTTCTCTATCAGTATGCCGAAATGCAAATAATAAACTGCCCCATCTCGATCAGGTTTTTGTTTGTTTCTTGATCAGTTTCCCTTATGCATTGAGCAAATGCTGAGACGGCCCCTTGTTTTGTTTCTGGACGTAAATCACTATGCGCACGTTTTGTTGAACTCTCCTTTGCTTGTAATGGTAAGAGTAGAGGTAAGGGCGAGTTGCTATTTTGTTAGCAATGCAAAAAAATCATACTTGCAATTCGTGTACTGATGCAAATATGTTTTCTATAACTCAGAAACGAAAATGTCTATTTTTTTAAATATTGCTAATCTCGCGCTTTTTTAAATGCATTTTTATTTATTTAATGCATTTTATTTTTAAATGCATTTTATTTTCAAATTTACCCATCTTTCAAATATTTACAGCTAAAATGATGGAAAATGATTCTGGAACTCAAGAAAACATGCGAAGATGATCTTCTCCTTCATATAGCACATATAGTTTTAACTGTTTTTTGACTAAATAAATGTAAACCAACTGCACATATTTGCCCCTTTTTGTTTTATCATCATTTAACTGCTGGGGTACACAACCTGCGATTCGGCGTGCCACGGCAAACGGCTTCCGGTCGCGGCCGGCGCTTTTGTTCCGTGTACTTTGGATAGCGGAAGTTGAAAATACTCAATAGTCATGTTTCTGTAAATAAATATTACCATTTGAATTCTATGTTTGCAACAAAGTGCATATAAAACCTTAGAACATATTTTCAGAAGAAACCGCTTAATTTTTGGATATTCGATGCACCATATTGGTACTGTGATTTGGAATTTGACATGAAATTTGTAATCAGCAACTCTGCAAATTCTTTAATGCACAGTTTCATTCATTCGCTTAATTTTTAAATATTTGATTCGCCATGTTGGATCCGAAATTTTTGATTTTCAATTTTGATATGAAATGCGTAATCAGCGCCCTCAAAAACAATATTATACCTGTGTTCGTGGGATTTTTGTACACGGCCTCTGGCCAGCAGGAGCCAGTGTGCGGAGGAGTGGGTGGGCGAGGGAAGCCACCGGCGAAGCTCCCCAGAGGCCGCAGCCTCAGTTTATTCAGAAATTTCCGCTTGAGATTTCCAGCGCGAGGGAAAATCCCTGAGTTGCGGCGCCGCTTTTTTCGCTCCGGAAGCCGCGGGGGGGGGGGGGGGGCGTGGTCGTTTCTTTTCTCCTTGAGCCCCGACCGCAGCGCCGCCCTGCGGCCGCGTGCTCCTCTTTTGTTTCTTTCCCTCGGCCGGCCGTGAGAATTTCATTGTGTGCCGTTTACAAGGAAATGTTCAATATGCATGCGTTATGTTCTTGCGGTTGTTCACCTACTTGGTATTTCGAGTTAAGAGATGAATCGTTTATTTTGGGATTGACTTTGTTTTTTATCCCTCGGCCAGTCGTGCGAATTTCATTGTGTGCCGTTTACATGGAAATGTTCAATATGCATGCGGTTCTGGTGTTGTTCACCCAGATGGTATTTCGAATTAAAGAGATAAATTAATTTTGTTTATTACTTTATTTTTGTTTACCAGCATTATAAACGCTCTTTTCTGTTGCAAGAATTCGTTCATAATTTGGAATTTAAGGCATTACTGATGACGTATTTGATTTTACGGCACGAATATTTGCGTCATCACACGTTCAACCAATCGCGACAAGAGACGCGTGAGGTCGAAGCAATAAACGGAACAATCGGCCACCGCTTTCTCGTACACTTGTCAAATATCCGAGACGTCACACGAAAGTTATTTCGCCAAATTAAGTTGGATTGTCTTACAACTCTATAATGCTGTTATACAAAAAATAGCGTATGCAACTGTTTGTAATGTTTCCCTACAAACTAATTACATAAACTAATATTTTAATGTAATAAAGTTTGTTTAACGTCACGCATACTTGAGTGAAACTGTTGTAATGCGGTAGGTTGTAGTGTATTGAGAAAGCAGCTTTCTAGAGATTTTTAGAGATATTTAGGCGCAGTATTTGGTTATTTGTTCCATATTATTATTCAAGAAAGAGCCTTTCGGGTAGTATTAAAAAATATGCACCCAACAGCAGACGTAACGGAACTTAAAGATGCTATAGAAGTACAAGGCCACAAAGTAAGACAAATTCATAATATCAAGCATCGTTTAACAAAAGCACCTCTACCATTGTTTTTTGTGGACTTAGAACCTCAAAGTAACAACAACAAAATATATGACGTCGAATACTTACTACATGCAAAAATTAGTTTTGAACCACCGCGTAAAAAACGAGAAATAGTACAATGCAAGCGATGTCAGTCCTACGAGCACAGTTTTCGGTATTGTACGCTTCCGTATAGCTGCGTCAAATGTGGAAAAAATCACGATAGTCGAACCTGTACTAAAACGAGAGACACGCCAGCTACATGTGCTCTATGTAGCCGTGACCATCCAGCAAATTATAAAGGCTGCGAAGTATATCAAAAAATTCGTAACAGCAAGTATCCTAGTCAAAGTCAACACCGTAGAAATGCTACGCAAAACATAACTGAAGGCAACAATTCAAGCTCACTAACAAGTAATCAAACCATAGGAACAGGTAGACAGTTCACATATGCACAAATGGCCCAACATTCGCAAATCAATAATCAAAATGTGTCGAATGAAAATAATCTGATTTCCATAATGCAAGAATCATTTAAAAAATTCGAGTCCATCTTAGCAAAGCAAGCTGAACAAATCTCCAGCCTAATTAATATCATGACTGCAATAATGAAGAAACTATGAGTAATTCACTGCGAATTGTCTCCTGGAATGCCAACGGAATACTTCAACATCGAAGAGAGTTAGAAGTGTTTCTACATCAAGAAAATATTGACATACTTCTAGTGTCTGAAACACATTTTACCGAAAAAAGCTATCTACGTATATCTGACTACGAAGTATATTGCACAAATCATCCAGATGGGACAGCTCATGGAGGCACAGCAGTAATAATTAAAACAAGAATCAGACACAATATGTACAAAGATAATGCTAAAGACTATCTGCAAGCAACCGCTCTACAAGTATACGATAAGTTCGGTCCGCTCGTTATTTCAGCTATATACTCCCCTCCAAAACACAAGATAACCACCGATCAGTATATCAAGTTTTTTAGAACGCTCGGCACAAGGTTCATTGCTGGAGGAGACTACAATGCTAAAAATCAAGTATGGGGATCAAGACTGGTAACTACAAGAGGTCGCGCTTTAGAAGGAGCCATCTCTACACTAAAACTCCAAACAATTTCATCAGGAAATCCCACATACTGGCCAACGGATGGTAACAAGGTACCTGATGTCTTGGATTTCTTCGTCACAAAGGGAATGGCACAGACCTATCACACAATAGAACCGTCTTTTGATCTTTCATCTGATCATTCTCCAGAAATACTGACAATCAGTTCTTCTGAAATCAAAAAGAAAGAAAGCATATACCTTACAAACAGAAAAACGAACTGGGAAGAATACAGCAACTGGCTTTACCATAACACCACTGCCAAGGTCCGTCTAAAATGTCCAGAAGATATCGACGATGCTGTTGAATACTTAATACAACACATTCAACAGGCAGCCGTATATGCAACTCCAGAAATGAGAGTGTTTGAAAAAAATAAATACCCAGCAGAAATACTAAAAATGATTAAAGAGAAAAGACAGATGAAGATGACCTGGCAACGCACTCATCACCCGGACGACAAACGAATACTCAACAGAACTTCCCGCCTCTTATCAAGAAAATTACAAGAAATTCATTCGGAGGAAATGAAGGAAAGAATAGAAAAGTTGTCACCCTCAAAAGCTACAGATTACTCCTTATGGAAAATTACTAAAAAATTAAGAAGACCTACAAAACATGTCCCCCCTCTTCGTAAAACCGATGGAAGCTGGGCTAGGACGGAAAACGATAAGGCAGAAGAATTTGCAAAATATTTTGCAAAAACATTTCAACCACACCCCTCAGCACTACTCACAGAAGAAAAAGAAATCATAGAATTCTTGGAATGTCCCCATCAAATGTCGCCACCAATTAAATTCTTCTCAACAAAAGAAGTCACAGCAGGGCTGAAACTACTACCAAATCATAAGGCTCCTGGACATGATCGTATTACAGGGGAAATGCTTAAAAAACTGCCTAAGAAACTCATCGCCCTTGTAACATCCATTTTCAATGGAATAATACGCATCGGACACTATCCTTCGCAGTGGAAACTGGCACAATTAATTGTAATCGCAAAACCAGGAAAACAGCTACAAGATGTTTCCTCGTACAGACCAATAAGTTTATTACCTTCTTTGTCTAAGGTATTCGAAAAAATATTACTATTTCGCATATATCCATTACTTAAAGAAAATGACACAATTCCAGACCATCAGTTCGGTTTTAGAAATCGTCATTCTACAATAGAACAAATTCATAGAGTAGTCGACACCATCAACGGAGCTCTAGAAAATAAAAAGTATTGTTCCGCCATGTTTCTAGATATCGCGCAAGCGTTCGACAAAGTGTGGCATCAAGGCTTGCTATATAAAATCAAGAAATGTCTGCCGCATCCATACTATAATATACTCCGATCCTTTATTTCAGATCGATTTTTTCAAATAAAATTCGGAGATGAAATAACACCGTTTCATCCAGTATTATCAGGAGTGCCACAGGGGAGCATCCTTGGACCAGTGCTGTACACGCTGTACACCGCTGACTTACCTCAGTCCCCAGACGTCACCACTGCAACATATGCAGATGACACAGCCCTGCTAGCTTCGCACGAAAACCAAGAAACGGCAACAAGAACATTGAAAGAGCACCTCGAGCTTATAAACAAATGGTGTAAACTCTGGAGAATAAGAATGAATGAAACAAAGTCCAAATGTATAACATTTACCCTCAGACGAACAAGAAATACAAGAATAGAAATAAACGGAAAACTAATTGAAAACGTAGACACCGTCAAATATCTCGGACTACATCTAGACAAAAAGCTAATCTGGAAGAAACATATTTCGATCAAAAGAAAGGAAGCAGAACTGAAAAGTAGACAAATGATATGGTTAATAGGAAGAAAATCTAGTTTAAGTCTAGGAAACAAAATTTTACTCTACAAAACAATACTCAAACCTATCTGGTCTTATGGAATTGAACTCTGGGGAACAGCATCACATTCAAATATAGAAATAATTCAAAGATTTCAATCCAAATGTCTCAGACTATTAAGCAATGCTCCCTGGTTTGTATCAAACGCCACTCTACATAAAGATCTCAATATCACCACTGTTAAAGAGGAAATCACTCTCAAATCTCACAAATACCAACACAGACTCGAAAATCATATTAATCATCTGGCCATAAACATCTTAGATAACAGCACAACGACAAGAAGATTGAAAAGAGTACATCCTCTTGATCTGGACCACAGATATAAATAATATTTTTCTTTTAAAATAATTGTTACTGTAGATATATTTTGTTTGTCACAATGCTTGCACTATTGTATGTTTGTTTGTTATTGTGTTTTTTGTTATTTCAATGTGATATTGATTATTGTTGCTTTTGTTTGTTTGTCTTTTTTTTCTTTCTCTCTCTGAACTGGACAATTAGTTTAAAACCATTTTTAGAAAGAACCAGAATTGTATGGTTTCTTTACATGTCGATAATATATGTACAATTGTATTTGCCGAATGTTCGTGTAGAACAAATTGCAAATAAAGCAGATGTTAAAAAAAAAATATTATTATTCTGCTAGAATGTATACATTTACTAGTGGTGCAATAACAGCACATATTTTATCGCATTACTTCCACCTTCTGCAATTTTTGAGTCAGAGCGCTTCACTAAAATGAGACCTGCGTCGTTTTTTGCGCCGTTTGTGTCACGATTTTCTACAACTTTTGAAGATAGATTCTATCCGCACCACCTGTTATTTAGAGATATTGAAATATTGTCATGTAAATTTTTTCGAATATATGAATATTTTTGCGTATATAATTTACACTGTACTTAAAAATATAACTCAATTTTTGCAGTTATTCAACATTTAAAAACTAAAAAATTGAAGATGAAATAATTTTATGTGACCTCAACACAATCTGTTCTGAAGTAGTTATTTAAAAAAATAATGTAGACTATAGTGTTTGGAAGAAAAAAACTAGTTTTGGGCTTGAAATTTTGTGTTTCAAAATGATATTTGTTTTAGTGAATTAGTAAATAAACTTGCTTTAATGTATCACAAAATATTCATTCTAAAATAATTAACTATAGTCTTTGAACAACATGAAGTGCTGCTGTTTGCAAGTCTGGATAGCAAGGTTGTATTGGTATTGTATTGCTGCTATGTTAAACAATTATTAGTAATAAAAAATGTATTGTAAACTAATTACATTTATAAAATTTTTCATGATGTTTATCCAAAAATCAATTTTTATACTAAAATATTATTATCCAGCATCTAAAGCTTTGTATAGTAAAATTAACTTTCTGAACAGTAATAACGAATTCCGGCAAATAATGATTTTTGGTATTTGATTGTGCATTAAAATCGGAAGCAACAATCCTGTGGCAATATTGAGAAAAAAGTTGACACTTCTGTCTGAGGAACCACATCTGTCTGCGATTTATTGATTTAAGTGTGAATTACATTTACAGTGAATGATGGGGTATAGCACAGCCAGGACAAACACTTCATGCCTCCTTACTTAAAAGTCTATAACACTCCGCTTAAAGCTGCTTCTGTTGTGTTCATCAATTGTTCGTAAGGTTCTCTTTTGCCCGGACATGTCCACTTTTGGAAGTACGAATAACCGTCCGGGGTCATAACATTTCGTTGTGTGACATGTAAATTCAACTATGTCGTCTAACAACCGCCAAAATGCATAGAAAACTATACTACTTACGTTCTTTACTTCATGAAATACAAAAGTGTTGCCATCAGCTGGTACAAAATACTGTACAACTTATTGTATGCTGGTGCTGGTTATAGATTCTGTGCTCTATGGTGTTATTACTGTTTTGACAGCCCTGTGAATTTAATACCATAATTTAGTATCAGTAGTATTTCAGTCTCCAAGTCTTGTGAGCCATTCTGAAGCTTTACTTCTAGGCTGTCCGGGTGACGCCGCGTCGTTGGCAGATAGGCCGACGTTTCGCCTGTCATGTCGCAGGCTTCTTCAGGGTAGTTTCACTACAGAAGTAATGGACTCGAGCCGCGGAAGCCTACGTGTACAGCCATTCTGAAGCCCTAAATATTGGGGAATTTTATATTACAATCCCTAGTCGCAATGTTACCACAGGCCACATCTTCTCCCCTGTAAATGCACAAGACAGAACCAGGTTTAACATTTTTAAAGTATGAAATGTCATGATATGACTTCATTATCCACCAAATTTTTATGGTAAGAAATTGGAAAATGAAGTAGACCTATTGTGTAATTGTGAAAGTGATGACAATCATTGAAGTATTTGTTTCGTCAGTAGTATTTTGTCTTTGGGAGAAACAAATGATTAATTAGAACATTTTATAGGAAGTGTTCTCTTTTTTGTAAAAAACTGTCTTTTCCCGGGATGGAATGGTAACTCTAATTACTCGCCGTTTATCAGCCCCCAGCAACGTAAATGCAGCGAAGACGTATTGTGTGGTCACGTGGCCCCCACCGCCGGGGGGGGGGGGAGTTGGGTGCATCGGCGATTGGCGCGCGAATGGCGCTTTGGCTTTCGACATCGATCGCTCGTGTCGTGCGAATGCCGCCGGCCCCCTCCGCCCCGTCCGCCCCTCCGCCCCCTCTGCCCCTCCGCCCCTCCGCCCCCTCCGCCCCCTCCGCTCCCTCCGCTCCCTCCACCCCCTCCGCTCCCTCCGCTCCCTCCGCCCCCTCCGCCCCTCCGCCCCCTCCGCCCCTCCGCCCCCTCCGCCCCTCCGCCCCCTCCGCCCATCCGCCCCCTCCGCCCCTCCGCCTTTCTGCCCCTCCTCCCCTCCGCCACCGCCTGCTCTGGGGCGCGGCCCATTTGGCCCCGCGCGCCCTCGGTGGCCCCCACGCGCCCTGCCCGGTGCACTTCGGGAGAGGCCTCGTAGGGCCACGTTGCTTTCGTTCCCCTCAGATGGGGTTCAGAGTGGGTCCTAGAGAATTGGTCCTCAAACCGTCGTTTTTGTTCAACTCTGAATTTCCAAAGGTGCTACAATTTACAAGTAATACAAGATTGTACGTTCACTTGTAACACTATTCTCCTTTGTTCTATTTGTATTTGTTCTAGTCTTCTTTTCTGATGTCAAATATAGGTCCACTTCACCTTCGAGCATACTGTTAAAATCCCATCTCTTCAATAGTGTGTGTGTGTGGGTGTCGAGACAAATGAAAAACTCTAATTCAACATGATGGGTGAAGCATTAGTAATACTAATATTTGTCATTTCACTCAGAAAATATATCGATAATGTATTCGTGTGTAGCTTTCTGAGAGGGCGTCAAATTCATCAATCAATGCGTCTAGCAGTTGTGCCTTCCTCTTTTTACGACCAACTTGTAGCTGAGTAGTAAATGAGGGTTTATACACACCGCCCTTCTCGGAGCCTTGAAACATCCTTTTCCAGACCCACCCCAATCAAGCAAGAAGCAGAGGCGCTGATGCTACAGTAAGTCTCTGCGACTCAGTTGCCGCTGTCGCCTACACCTAGCCGTTCCCTACCATCTCCTGCCAGCCCACCCCACACCGCCCCGCCACGCCATCCCCGGCCCTACACCCCGCCAGGCCTCAGCACCGCCACCTTCTCCGGCTCCTAAGTCACATATTCCGCCTCCAACGGATCGCTTTCCTCTCCGAAAAGGCCACCACCGATCACGACATTTCCTCACCCCGATCCCCGACCCCACAGCTCCACTCTCTGCCATCTTAGTCCCTTTCCGTACCACATCGTCCTCGCTCTCGTCCACACCAACTGTTGCCTCCCCCCGACCCCCCACCCTATCGACAACCCACTCAAACGACGGTTCCGTAACGGTTCAATCTCAACCTTGCCCCGCGCCTACCAGTTCCCCATACGTCAGCTCCATCCGCGCCCCGCCCCTTCCTCCATCCTAATCCCTTTCCCCACCGTCACTGCCCTTCCTCCACTCTTCACCTGGCCCTTCCCCGTCCTTCCGCCCCCGAGCCCCTGCTCTCCCTGCCAGCGCCCCCACCCCCATCCCACTCCTTCCCGCGGTCGCTTCCTGGGAGATGAATGGCCGCTGTGTGAATGCGTCACTAATTACTCGGCGCATTCCAGAAATGTGTTTATAATTCGTGACGAGCCCCGCGCGCCGGGCCCCACCCCGTCCCCTTCTCCTCATCTTTCAGCACCGCTGCCATCACCACCCTGCTTCTCTTCGCCCTCCACCGTCACTCTTTTTGATGTTTCCGCCTGAGTTTCCTTCCCCACAGCCTCCTCTGTCACCACTGCCTCGTAATCATCATTATCCATCAACGTGTCCAATTTCTTTCCTCTCTTCCTCCGTCCATTCGTCCTTCCACTGCTCGTCTTCATATGATTAAGAGTCTTCACCCCCTTCGTCTCTTCTTTCTTATTCACTACTTCGTAATTCCCTTCATATATTTCTACCTCAACTCCTTTCTACCTCATTCGCCACCTATCCATTTCTTTTTATTTTCATATTTGCTCTAGTCAGACACAATCTACTAGTTAATCCATAGTTTTTCTTGGCAGCCTTATTCTGCCACGTTGTCCTCCATTGCAGCTGTCAAGGTGCTCTTCCGCTAACTCCCTTCCCTTCCGTTTTCTCCTTTCTCTACCACTTCTGTTTGCTCCGCCACATTCACCTTTCTCTTCCCCTTACTTCGTGCTCTACCACTTTCTATCCCGATGTATGCTCTTCTACGGATTTCTCCTCTTCTATCACCTTTTTTACATACATAGCTTTCTCCTCTGCTGCTGCATTCTTCCATTTTTATAGCTTCCTTCCTTCTTCCCTTTATGAAAACTGTTCTTTTCACACAGATCTTGAAATACGGCCATGGACAGAGTTTTTAAATATGAGTGAATTTTCCGCAATTTTGAATGAAATTTAGGCAATTTGTTTCTCGATTACGGCTCCATTTTTTTCTTTCAATGTTTTTCTCGCATATATCAAAGCACGGCATAAATATCATGCTTGTACCATTTTGGGTGAACTCTTTGTATTCTCGAAAGTTGTATAAAGTGAAAATTGAGATTGTCACAATACTGAGACTGAAAAAGTCAGATTTGAAAATATAGATTTTGGCAGAGCCTTAAACAAAATTGGTTCGTAAAAATCGGCTCGAAAACATTTCATTACCACCTTTTGAAAACACAAGTAGTTTTTTGCGTGATGTGCGCTTGTTTTTAATGTAAATTATTATAGGAAATGTATTTTCTCTAAACAGAAAACTGTTTGTGCTATTGAAGCATTATTTAGTTTCTCTAGCTGATCGTTCATTTTCTACTCCTTTCTCTTCTCTCCCGCGTTTCCCGTGCTCTTCCCCCACCTCTGTTGTCGACCGCTTTCCCCTCCACGCCGCCCCATCGCTGCCTCCACATGTGTCCCTTCCCCCCCCCCTCCCCGGCGGGGAGTCGCCTTGCGACGCGTGCGGTTCTTCTGCACGCCGTTAGGCCGCGCTGCGGACGCGTTATGAAGAGAAATGGACGGCGCGTGAGCGTAATGAAAACCTTACCGCGGGCTTCGTTGCCAAGAGGTGGGCGTGGTGGGGCGGGGCGGGGCGGCGCGCGATGGGGCGGGGGGGGGTGGGGAGGGGAGGGGCGGGACGACGACGAGCGCCTACGGGGCGGTTGCGTTGCCTGGGAAGCAACCCTGGGTGGTCTGCACACCTTGTTTTATGCCCTACCTGTCAGGATGTCAGCATGTCTTTGTCGATGGAATTCAAAAGGGCAAAATGCAATTGACTATTTGTTGTTTTACTTTCTCGCTTTGGAGTTGTGATGTAATGCTACCCATAAAAACCGCCAATTTTCGGCAGAAAAACGTGAATAAATCCAGTTGCTAAATTTAGACAAAATTTCTCTAACACGAATTGCCAGAATGCATGTTTTATGGGACCTTTATACCTAAAAATCGAAGACGACAAATCTACTCTCTCTCTCTGTCTGCCTCTCCATCCGTGAGTGAAGTGAACAGCGCTGGAGGCTAACCTTTTCAGCCGTTTTTCTCGTAAATTTATATTCCCAATCGATCTGATTGATGTCACGGCCCCATAAATTTGAAACCAATGTTTTAATTTTGGGAGGTACTTTACATAAAACTATTGGGACATGTTCAATAATTTCCAAAAATGTTTCCATCGTTTTTATTAAATAGTGTTGTTGGATAGTGTGAAGGCCTTTTAAGATAATGAACTCATATTCGCTCCAAGTCTCATATTCGTTAAAAGCTTTGATTTTTCGAAAACTACAAAAATTCAATATTTTTTCGGAGTCTTCCTACAACTATAATTATGAATACAGATTCTTCCCCTATTAAAATAGGTTTCTTAAAGATGGATTTTGAAATAAGGTCATGCAATTTTTTTCTGAACTTTCTGTACTTTTCGCGTAATTTTCAGTTAATATATGGGTGAGAAAGTACTACGTGCTGTTTTAGCACCACTAGTTTTGCCTAGCATAGGGTTGCAGGATACACAGCTCAGACACTCGTGCACTACGTAGAGCTCCGTTCCACAGCTGTCGGGAAGATACCGTGGCCATCTTGCCTAACCATCGTTTTGATGAATCTGTTTCTTTGATTTTTTATATACTATAAACTACTTAATTAAAAATTATTTTCACTGTTAGGGGCATTTTCCGAGACATTTACGTCTCAATTTTCAGAGTTCATTATTTAATTCATTACACTTTCCTTACCACCATCTTGTTTTATACTGCAGCTGTGAGGTACCAAGGCATGCATATAATCTCTTAGATTGATTTGTTTCTTACTTTTATTTGTTTTAAGTTGCATCAACATCAGAGGTGATTAGTGTCTCTAATGTGTTATAATATGTTTAATTTGACGAATTATTACATTCATTAGGCCTTTATTTGTTCTGGTAATTATGAATACATAATTATGTGTTTGCATCATCGCAAACTAAACATATTTTATATGTTAATACGCCATATAATTAAGGATCATTGTTGCAAAAATATATTACATGTGTATGGAGTCGAATGTATGAATAGGCGTAACAGTCAACAACATATGACAAGTAACAAATATATAAAGGTTAACTGAAATCTAAAAATTATTTTTATTCGAGTATTCATCTTCATTTGGAAAGGATAGTTTGTTAACATGAAATTAAAATGTTGAGGTCCAAAAACTTGGCTCTAATGGAATTAAATTTGGGTCGTTCCAAGAGGTTAATGTCAGTATACAGCAATTTTATTGCAGCAAGCACACAATGGTTTGATTCTTTGTTTATGAGATCGCTGTGAGAGAATTGTAGAGGTCTGATCTAATGCACAAATGAGTGACCTGTTCCTGACGGGATTGTGTTGGCCCATTAATGTTTCTTCTCATGATCAATGGCGTGGCTATTCATAATGCAATCTACTAATATGTTCTCCTTGTGTCACAACTTCAGCAACTAAGATTGCTGTTTCCCGGCTCACTATTACAATATTTTATCTTCTTACGAAGTAAATGCGTCGAAATAAAATGTAGTTATCAGTATGACTATATGTTCTAGGTTTTTTACATTTTTTTTGAGTTATGGTTCATTTAAATTTCTGCTTCAATCTTAAAGAATAAATTTACTTACAATTTGTCATGCACCTCATGCCATGACAGAGTTGTATGAACAATCAAAGATCTCTAAATGGGTACGTCACGACCTCAGATATTTTTTATTCCCATGATTTTTCTCCAACAGCTTTGATATGTGCCATGACATCGGCTAACACATATCTCTCTCTGCCGCTGATATCCAAAAGGAAAAATAATTGTTCTTGATACTTTTTTAAACTGTAATTTTGTTTTAGAATACCTTACGCAACCACTGCTCTTGGAGGTAGGATCCCGTTTCCCACTCTAAGCGGAGAGACTATTTCCATCTGTCTAGCCGCTCTTTTCCATGTGTCCCCTTCCTTCATTTTGTTTTATGCATAATATTTTATTCGTAATAGAAAATGCTTCATTAAGAAAACAGTTGTCTGTAAGGCGCATTTTTTAAACAATTGTACTTATATATTCTTCATTTAAGTTTCAATTTTCAGGGGCACTTTTACCAGAAAACCGTGACAACTCTTATTTCACCACAATATATTTTGTTTTTAGATACCATGTGTCTAGTAGATTAAATGTCTGATATTAGCGAGTATCCTCTCTTTCTGTCACACTTGATTTATTTTCTCCGTTCCCGTATTCTTCGTGGAGAATTTACAATTTAAAATTATCAAGAAAATTTCCATTATCATACTTAAACTCTATTGGCATTCATTTGGGGCATTCTGGATGCGTAAATCGGACGGCGCCGAAGTAAAACGTAAAAACGTCTGTCAATATTACATGCTGCCTTTTACCGCGACAATTCCTCCATCCGATCCATTCTATTTCAACTCCTGCAATTCATCTGGTTGACTTTGATCGCTATTCAGGTAGAAATCCCAACACAATTTTGACATTTTTCGTTGTGTTTCTATTTGAAACATTCCATCTCAATATCACAAACATTCACCAAGAAGTGACTTTCCATCGCAATTTTTTTTTCCACTCCCTGCTTCCCTCCCATCCCCCGCGCGTCCTCATTTCCGCCTCCGTCAGCTCGTCGCGCTTCCTTTGTCATTTCCCCCGTCCCCCATCAACCTCCCCTTTGGGATTTCATCGTCGCCTATCCCGCCCCCACCCCCGCCTCCGCCACCACCATAATCGCTTCTCTCGCACCCCCCTCACACCCCACATCCACCTGCGCCCTTTCCCGGTTACGCCTCCGAGCCTGTCCCCGCCACCCCCAAGCCCACCTTCCAAGCCACCGCCTCCACCACAGACACCGCCACCCTCGGCTCTGCCTTCTCTATTCTTCTTCCACCACTATGATCACAATCCTCTCTTTCACATATTCACTCCAGTTGGCGCAACCGTCAGCTCTCCCGCCCTCACTCCCGCTGCGTTCTCCGCCCCTCCACCGCCCCCGCCACTGACACCCTCACTGCCAGCGCCACCTCCTTCGCCCCTCCGTCGCTCGCGCCACCGCCCCTGCCCCGACGCCGCCACCCCCGAATCTACCTCCGTCCCATCCACCGAGAGCAGGCAATAATCAGGAAACATAATTTCAGCGGTGCGAATTCTGCCGGCGGCGGCGCGCGTGAAATAAGGCGCCTGCTCTAAATTCTGGAGGCGCCCCGGGCGGGCGGCGGCGAAGAAGCCGTCCCGAGTGCACGTTTTCCAATTGAGTTAGGTGTTTAATTATTTCTCCGCGCGGGGCGCTGGCGCTGGAGGGGGAGGGGGAGCGGGGATGTGCGCGAAAGAAACATTCGCTGCGAATTCCGGAAACAGCCCCCCCCCCCCCTGCTCGAGGCTTCGTAATCCCCATTGTGAGTCTGTGCAACCGCTCTGTCGCCGACGAACTTGTCAAAGTTTTATTCTGCATTAAGCCCTCCGTGTTTTGTCATATTTATCTACTAAAGTGCATTAAGTTCTTGATATAGGCGTATGTTATTATTTTAACCGTCATGGAATTATGTCCGAAAATTTAGATTCAAAGAAATACAACTTTCGCTTTGCGTGACTGCCATGTTTGGTTAATTACTACTAGTGATTCGGCGTACGTCGACTGGTGAGGTCATTAGTCAGCGCAAGTCTTGCCTGTTCGATGGCGAGATCAGGCGACGACATACCGGCGGCTTGCGGGGTTTCCTGTCACCAAGTATCTTTCACCAGCTATAAGCTCCTGGCCGGTCTCCTGGCATGTGTGGTAGTGTAGTGTATGTTTTTATACGTGTGTGTAAGGTGTGACGATAGGACAAGGAAGAGGAAGGAAATATCGAGCTCAGTTCATAGCCCGTTTGATAGGGCACTACGGGATTCGCCTGGTGTTGATCGGAGAAGCGAAGGAAAACTACCAATCAGAGCAGTCAGCAGCTATAATTCGTCGCCTGTCAGTGACAGAATTCGACTAGCTATCTGTCTAGTGACGAAAATCATGCCAGCATCGGGTCTCGAACCCCAGGACCTGCCGGTCAGAGACACAGTGACATCAGTATTTACTAGGCTGTCCGGGTGACGCCGCGTCCATGGCAAAGGTGCCGACGTTTCGGTCGCCATTCTGCGACCTTCCTCAGGGCGTAATGCCCTGAGGAAGCAATACGCCCTGAGGAAGGTCGCAGAATGGCGACCGAAACGTCGGCACCTTCGCCATGGACGCGGCGTCACCCGGACAGCCTAGTAAATACTGACTCCGGCCGCGGAAGCCTACGCTCTTACAGTGACATCAGTTGATGCCCTGAGCCACCTCTCCTGGTATATGACTGCAAAATTTCAAACATTCTACTCTGCTGCCAAACATTCTTAGCACGCGTTCAACACCCTTCCAGTTTTGCTTTCAAATTAGTTCAAACGTTTTAAAATAGTTTTATGCAATATTTTTGTTAAAGTTGATTTTCGTTTAAATTAAATTTCTCGTCTATGACCCATTGCTTGAAATTATTGCATAAAATGCCACAAATACTTTTATTATTGGCGAGTTTCGTATAAATTCTTTGAGAATAATTATTACTTACATTTTTTCAATTATTTGTTTCGATATGTATAAAATTTAGCTATATAGTTAAAAGTATAAGTTACGTTCTTTTATAAAATAATTTCAAGTAATTCTTTACTATTTACTATTTTGTAATGAGAAAATAAGGAAACTTTGCAATTTTTAAGTCCATATCAAGTGAATACTACTTATAAAAATGAATAATTGCTATTTTAACTCTAATTTCATACAAAAAAGTTCTTGCTTCATTTATGGAAATTGTATTAAGTTGAAGTTGAAGAATTTGAAGGGAGGATATAAATATACAGAATGAGTCACGAACCTTTAGCTCGTCCTTCAATTTTTGAAGTTATTGCAATGTGGTTTTGCAGAAGTGGGGCTAGTTAGCTTATACATATATTTATTACCATTTTATCATTTCTATTTTACGATATATTGAGTTCCCTATGCTTTTTTAAATGAAATCCATAAACGTATTTTTATACGTACGTATATTATGTTACTCTATCATAACGAGAGTATAAAGGCGAATTCAATGATAGTCATAGCCTCGTGTGGTAGATACGCATTTTGTGAGTTATTTTGATTTTTCCCTTCTCGTGCTTAAAGGATATTGAAACTCCCCGACAGCGCGCTAGCAGGGGGGGCGCTGTCACATTAAAAGTATCCGTTAAATACAAATCACAAAATGGAAGTGAATGTGTATGTATAAAATAGCTCCATTCTCTCATGCACGTCTGTGAAAAAATGCATTGCAACATCTTCAACCGTTCAAAAATTGAAGACGATGATAAAGCTACGTGACTCACCCTGTTGTATGATGTATTATTTTTGCAAAACGAAAACAGCTGTGCGAAAGTATAAGTTAATATTTTACACAGAAACATATTTTAATAACACAATTATTATAGGAGTACGTTCATGTTTTGTACTGGGTTGTATAAGATTATTTTTTCAATAATTAAAAGGATATCTTGCAATGCTTCCGACTTTCGTGCGTAATTCATTTAAGGAAGGAATGTTTCATCTAATTCTCTGAATATCCCGGGAGAAATTGTCCCCAAACTTTGCATTCATTTGCTTTATTTGAAACGACAAAGCGCCTGACACTTTCATCCATCACGAAACCCCTCTTCGCTCGCAGCGTTTCGTGCCCTTCAGCCCTCATTTCGAAAATCTGCCTGGCTGCCTGCTGCAGAAATTCATTTTCACCCGCCCCTCAGCCCTCCCCATTACATCCGCAGCTGTCATCTTCCGAGTTGTTCCCTTCGGCTGCCCTCTTGAGGACGCAGTCCCCTCTCGCCGCAGCTGTCATGACACCGCTCCAGCCAGGCCTCCGCCCCTCCAATCACCGCTGCTCCAGGCGCCCTCACCGGCCGATCCCCTCGCCCGCGTCCTCGCCGCAAGCGGCACCCGCACGGCCCGTGTTGAGCACGCGCCAATGCCCGTGCTTGCGTCGCGTTCTCTTTACTTTCTCGCTACGGAGTAGAGAGAAAGGTAAGGGAATAATCGGCGAGTTTTCGGCAGAAAACCTCTTACTACCGGGCCCTGCTAACGAAAAAGTTGATAAATCCAGGTGCTTAATTTAGAAAATAAATCCTCTGACACCGTGGTGTAGCCAGAGTCTATATTTTGTGGGTCCTTTATCCCGAAAAATCTATTGACGGCAACACGTCTGTCCGTCCGTCTGTGAACACCGTTAGTGGCTAAACCGTTCAGCCGATTTTCTCCAAAATTGATATTCCCCAATCGATCTGCCTGATGTCTCGGCTCCTTGAATTTGAAACCGGTATTTTAATTTGAGGGGGGTACTTTACATCCAGTTGCTAAAGTATTTCTCCTAGGAAGTTTTCAAAATTATAAAAAAAATGACTCCATCGTTTCTGATTAAATTTTGTTGCCATTCATTGTGATGGACGTTCAGGAGAATAGAGAAGGTCCCATGCTCGTTAAAAATCATAATTTTTCGAAAATTACAAAAGTTCACATTTTTGTCGGAGTCTTACTACTAACAAAGAATTAAAGATGGAATTTTTCCCTTAATGAAATCTGTTCCTTAAAGATAAATTTTGAAATAGAGTCGTGTACATTTTTTCGAAAATTTGAGTACTTTTCGCATAATTCTGCATGAAAATACGAGCGAGAAAATACGTACTGTTGTAGTACCACTACTTTATTATCCAGATTTCCTCCCTTGTTGTAAGATTAATCATTAAATGCAAAAGTATACTAGTGGCTTGTAACAGCAGTATAAATGATGTTGAATAAAACAACAGAAAATGTTTTTCCAAAACGTAGCTCGCACATTGCTTATGAACAAATAAAATACTCTCGTAAATTATAGATTAACAGGTTTGATAAACTGAACTTACAGTTTTGGTAAACTTTGAAATAATAGATTAACAGATGACAGTGTTATCGTTTTTGATCCATGATGCCAACGGCTAGACCTCTTTTTAATTGAAAGTGTTGGAAATGTAATTTAACTCTCAATAATTTTAAATTACAATTTCCATGAGGTGGTGTCCGTAGAGTCAGGTATGCCAGAGATGGCCAGATATCAGAGGTGTCAAAGATGTCAACTACGCTGTATTGATTCTTCAACGACGATATAGTACGTAGGTTCACTGTGTAGCAGTTCTTTTCACACCAAGAAAAGTGATTTTTCCCTAATTTAACATGTAAATAGCATCTACTTAACTAATTTTTATGATTCAGTTGCCATGTACGGTGTGAAAATTGACAGAATAACAAAATCAAATATTCTAATTTTTTAATGAAATTGAAATTGTTTCTATTTTGGAATTTTTAAGTTAAATGCACCCTTGTATTAAAATTTTTCGTTGATTATCTTCTCCACTTTTCTTTTTTCTACCTCAAGTTAGACAGTGTTGCACAGTACTATACCGTAAACTTTACCTATCTGTGGTTGCGAGGGACCAACGCTACATTCAAATAGCGCGGGCAGTGCCCTCTGCAAGAGGTTGGAAACCCGTATTTATATATATTCTGAGATATTTGAATTGCAATGTCCGTGCCGACCGACGCGGTAGGGAGCGACGTGGAGAGAAGGCTTTGAGACGCGAGAGAGGAAGGACGGAAAAAAGTGTGCTATTGGGGAGTGGTGGTGAGCGTGGTGAGGACGAGGAAGAGGAAACGGACACTGAAGCTGCTGCGTCAAAATTTACAGACGTCCATTTTCTTACCCCACATTGCCGTGTAAGAACCCGGATCTGCGCGGAGTCAGATATTCGGCGACATCAGCCCGCTGACCGTCGCAAGCTTCGCGCCGTTGGGTGGGGCAAGGCTCCGAGAAGAGGTCGGTAATAATCGTATTTGCTATTTTATCTCCTTATCTTTCGCCACTAACTTGCCACGATGCGAGTAGTGTCAAGAGTTTGCTTAGACGTAGGAGGCTCTTGACAGAATTTCCCTAGTGCCCCAAGCCACCCCTTCAATGCGTACGTTCAGTGGCTGCGTGTCATGACATCCTCCAGTATAAATAGCGGTCATTAGACCTTGAATAAGTAAACAGTAAATGCAAAGAGCAACAAGCCCATTTAAGTGAATGTTGTAATGAGTGCTCAAAAAGTGCATAAAACTTTACAACTTTCCACTGCTCTTGATGTTCCCTTTTATATTGTCAAAGTGTTAAACATTGCTTAATTGTATTTGAATTTGTTGATTTGTCAATTTTTTTCACGAGAAAAAATAAACTTTATGCTAGAGTGATTTTTTTATTGTACAAAGGGTAATTAATTTTGGTATGTGTTGTGAATATATGTATTTGGGTTTGGAAATTTTGTTGATACATAATGCCTTTTTTAAGGCGAAAACAAAAAGATCCACGATCCTGTATATTTTTTTTAGCTGTTCATTATAAACAGGTCATAGTTGTGAAGTTCTAACATTTACAAGTCAAGTAAATAAATTTAGAAATAGGTTTCAATACAAGATGGCACCAATTTAATTCACACGTCTTTAATCCACGATACTTGGGCAAATATACAATTTCTCCGGATTTTAAATTGTTCAATTTTTGTATTTTTCCCATTGCACCCCAAATGTTGCTGTGTATATACTTAACTTAGATTCATTACCTATGCGAATTAAACTTGTTTCATTGATTTTTCTCTCTAGTGTCACTGAAAATGGAATAGGTCTCTCGAGTCAGGTCACGTCTGGAAAAACACTGATAAAATTGAATAATTATAAAAAACTGTTGCGATCGGTATACACTTGATCTTTCTTAATTATTATGAATATCAAAATCTTTGCTGCCACCACTAAAATTAATATGTACAAGTTTTTCAAAAAATTAAAAATATGTAGTAAAATTTAACTCCTTAATTATTGACTCATTACAACTTAATATTCATGTGAAAGGAAAATACTAACTCTGTTCAAAAAGTAATAATATAACTCTCATAATAATTATTCAATCTTCCAATTTGACATGCTCTTGTTTGAAGTAACCTTTCTAATACAATTAAGACATTGTTCATAACACTTTTTGAACACGAATGCCAGGCCATCTTTACCGAGATCCTTGCAGTCCACATGCACAGCTTTGGTGACCACGTGATTGTCCTTGAATTTCCGTCTACTGAGCGGAAACTTGAGTTCAGGGAACAGTGAAAGGTCGCAAGGAGCTAAATCTGCACTGAACGGTGGATGGGGAACAGTTGCGAAGCCTCGAGCGTTCAAGGAATCCACCGCAGCGCGAGCGGCGTGCGGCCTCGCGTTGTCATGGTGCGCGGCGCCCATCCACTTGATAAATCATCGCGCACAGTCGAAAACGCGCTGCCGATTGAAATGTCTAAGACTGCGGTAAGCTGTCTAGTGGTCATTCGCCGACCTTGCGCATTCGTCGACGCAGCTGCACTCTGTAGAACGTGTGTGCGAGACGCTGAAGGTCGACCCTCTCGCGGCGCGTCGGCGATGCTCTCGCTAGTGTTACCGAACGCTTTGCACCCCTTGCAGAAGGCCACCTGGTTAGTTACGTCTTCACCGTGCACCCTAGTCTACAATTCATTGGCATATTTTATGTTCTTTCCCGGTTTTACCAAAAAATTTCACATTTTAATTGCTCTAACTTTTTATCCATACAGAAAATGGTAGGCGGAAATTTAACACACGTTACATGAAGTTCCACATACGTTCACTCACTATATCGGTCAACTTGAAACAAACGGTATTGTTGGCTAAGCAAATAGGTTACACGGTGGTATTCAGTGCTGCTACCATTCGCAACACGTTTTCCCTCAGGTTTCCTATTATCATTACATTTCGAACAGCCCTCGTAATACTCATAACGAAGGATACGCGTTGAATTTAAATTTTCGAAATGTAAATTGGGCTTTAAATAAAACTAAATTGTAGATTTTATTCTGATAGCAATTAAGTTCGTATAGACGCAGAACCGTGGCCTATCCCGAATGCTCCCATATCAACATTAGTTCTACTCGTTCTTTTTGTTTGATAGTTTTGACATGAAAGTTTAATAACGGCTGACATATAATGTGTGGTGATTGTTTTTCTATGGGTTCTTTTTATTGCACTTTGGTCATTCGAACGTTTGACCTTTAAAAAGGGATTAATAGTGAACGCGGTTAGCGTTGCAGGGGCTCTTTCATTACTACTCACTGACGCGTCCTTTTAACTGTCAAATACAAAATAAATAATTCTCCAAAACTATGGATTTTTGTAACGTTCGCGAAAAATACCATTTAATTATTTGAATATGACACAAGACGTGCAAACATTTCATATCAACGGGATTCGAACCCAGCCCTTTAGGATACAAATCATTCCATTTCGTTCATCGCCACCCTTCATGCGGATAGCAAGAAATCTTACTTAGAATGAAAGCAGAAAGCTCGAATTAAAGCGAACTGGCGCTTGTTCCACTTGTAATTGAATAAGTAGCTGCAGCGCAACAGAGCCCCTTGGCGATCGCCCGTCGCCCCGACGCCGCAGCCGCAAGCGCAGCCTGGCCGCGGGCACCTCGGCTGATTGCGAGTACACAACCTAATTCTGCGCGGCGGCCCCTGGGGCAGGCGGCGGGGAGGGCGCTGTGGTGGGACTATGGAATAGGGAGAGGGGCGACGCTTGGGAGGGGGAGGGGATGTACCTGGAGGGGGTCAGTGGCGGGTCTGTTGGGAGGGGATGGAGTGGGGGCTGAGCCACGATCAGCCACCACAGATACTCTCGCTACGCGCTGGTAACGCGTCGAGGGCACTTGAGGATGGGGGAGGGGCGGGGTGGGAACGGGAGGTGTCATGGGCGAGTGCGGGAGAGGCAAGAGCGAGAATTGTGCTGGATGGGGCGGACGGGGCGGACTCTGGCGGGAGGGCGAGAGGTCTGAGTGACACGCGTCTGTCCAACAGGAGGAAGGGAGCACGGGTTGAGGGCGCGGACGACTAGCAGGTGCAGTGGGAGTCGAGCTGAGGGGGGGGCAGCGGACGTCCAGTAGGAGGAGAGGGTTTGGGGGTGCAGACTGCCAGCAGGAGGGAAGCTGCGGGGAGGGGGCAGCGGTCGGCCAGCAGGGGCAGGGGGAGTGGTGTTGAGGGGGCAGCGGCCGGCCAGCAGGGACAGGGGCAGACGCAAGCGCCGCCGCCGCAGTGGCCGCAATTGCGTTAAGTTCAATACTTGGACGAGTCATACATAAACATGGGGGCGGCGCTTGCGGCGGCGTCCGCGGCGGCGGAGGGGCGACACCGGAGGGGGAGGGGGAGGGACGGGGACGGCGCAGCGGCGAGGGCCGGACGAGACGGTTGTGGAGAGGTGGAGGGGAATGAGGCGGAGGGGTTCGAAAACTGGGGAGCGCGACGCGAGAGAACACGAAAAGAAAAGACGACGGCTGCGGCCGCTGGACGGCGAAGAGCCGGAACCTAATAGGATCTGCGTGAGGGCTGCTCAAGCAGTATAGACCATTGCTACCAGCTGGAAATAGGGCGAAAGAACACTTGTATGACAGGCGCTGATAGAATGTAAAAGAAGACGCGATAAAAGAGAGACGAAAATGCACTAAAAGACGCAAAATTATTGCAGAGATATAGTGAGTTACGTTTTGTCTTATTTTAGTGTGTTGAAGAAATTAATCAAGGATATAAAAATTGCTACTTAGAAAACAATTAATTGTAAAAACGTCAGTAAAAAATTAAATTTTGTGAAAAATAATGAACTCAAGAGAAAATATATTACGGGAAGGGCATAAATAAACCAAAGCAGATTTTACGAGATCCGCCGAAATGCCTCGGGTGCAAATCGCAGCAAGAGAGACGATATGCGCGGAATGAAAGGAATGGCATGCTGAGTAATTGCGAAAATTTGCAATAAGTAGTTGAAGAAATAGAAGAATTAATTTATGGCAACGAAACATGAACCTCAGAAGAACGTGAAATAGCTCCGAAGGGAAAAACGAGGAAATTAATAGGAATTCTGTTCAAACAAGCAACAGTGACAGCAACAACACATTCCAACTGACAATTTTCTTTTACCTACATTAAATTAACTACTGGCATACATGCTAAGTTCTATCTTAAATTATACATGCTTTTTAAAAAAAATTCGAATCGTAGAAGCAAAATATTTACAAAATTAAAGTATTATGTAGACCTGATCATATATGAGTACTATCAACCTTGAGAAAGATGTACGATCATTCATGTTCCAACCCACTAGAGAACACACTTCAAACTATACTTCCTGGTCGCGACAGAATGCAGACTTGGAAATCGCGTGGAAGTGAACGCCCGTGGAGGGTAAGACGCCCTACAAGCGTAGTTCGAGGCGCCGCCGCGCAGCGCTGCGCTCGCTTCAGGCGCGGCCAACTTACTCATAAATTTTAACCGGCAACTCTGAAGGGGGAGGGTAATTAACCAGTAACGAACAAGGGCCCTGGTCGCCATGGTAACCTAATAGTAATTGAGACGTCGTCACCTCTACAGCCTTCCCGCAGACCTCTTCTCGGCGCCCCCAACCCTGCCCCGCCCCGCCCCGCCCCGCCCCGCCCCGCCCCGCCCCGCCCCGTTCTCCGTCGCTAGGGACGATCTGCGCTGTTGTGCGTTGGCCCAAATAAGCCCCCGCCGCCAGGGCGCATTTTGGCCAGGGCGAGCTCTGCGCTGCTCTCACCGAAATGAAGGAGTGCGGCTCTTCGAGAATAATATGAAGCTCGTTTAAAAGCGGTGCGTTCCTCATCCATTGTGTAAAATTGCATGGATATTATCGCAATGCTAGGTGTCCAGTCAAGATTAACATACATTTTATACTTTATAGATTTTAATTTTCTAATTAATATTTTAAACTGTCATTATGTTAACAATTTAAATTCAATTCATTTCTTGAGAGGAAATGACTTGCAGGATTAACCTATTACAAATTGGTGTGTACTCTCAGCAATCATAAGCATCATACGTCGAACAAAAGCTTTCATAAGAGGTAACTATATTTTGTATATGCAAATTTTAAAGTGACATTGCATCAATGAAGAATGAATTGTTACAAAAAATTCAAGGGAAATAAATTTATTGCTGCATTTTAGCATAAACACTGTCGTGTATCTTAAATGCACTGAAATAGAGTAAGTAAATGATAAACTAATACGAAGGGTATACAGCTTCTTTCTATTTTCGTCTTTCTTTTCTACTATGTATGTATATAAATGTGAGTGGTTTACATCTGTCGATGTTTCTCGGTTCCTGTTTTCCAGCCTTCTCTATCCATTACATCTTCCTCTGTCAAATTTCTAGTTGCCATCGCAGTCAGTACTCCTCGTTTCCATTTGGGTTGATGGTCTGTAAATATGTTCTGCACCTTCGTCTCAAAAAGTCCATTTAAACCGTCAATAATCTCTTTTTGTTTTTTGGAGTTGGTTACCATACTTCCGAGCCATATGTGACAATACTTTCTATTAAGGTACTGTATATATTTTTCTTTGATAACCCATGATGATTGATTGAGTTCCACAGAATTGTATTTAGTATATTAATGACTCGTTTCTCTTGATTTATCTTATTATTTATATCATTATTACTTGTGCCTTCTTTTGAAACAGTGAAGCCCAAATATTTAAAATTATCACATAATTGTATTTTATCATTTCTAAAGTGCAGATCATTTCCATATTCTCCTGTTACCATAAACTTGGTTTGGGACACATTTATTTGCAATCCCCATATTTCAAATTCCTTTTTAACTTTTCTAAACATAAAGCTAATATCCTGCTCATTCTCAGCCATGATTAGATCTGCGAAAAGTAGAACATCCAGTGTTGATTCTCCAATTCGCGTTCCCATCACACTGCATTTCCTCCTTCATTCTCTCAGAGCTTCGGCAATGAACATGGCAAAAAGAGTTGGGGACATACAGCACCCCTGTCTAAATCCTATAGATTTTATTATATCACCTGATACTTGTCCGTTTACTTTCACAACACATGTACTGTCATTATGCATTTTCTTAATGGTGTTAACTAATCTAAAATTACATTTTTGTTCTAAAATTTTAAAAAGTCTGCTAATAGGAATATTGTCATATGCATTTTGGAGGTCAACAAACAATAAATGAGAATCTCTTCCACAGGCTTTTAATGTTTTCTAAAATTTGTTGGATGCAGAAAATGTTATCTACAGAGAACGGCCAGCCGTAAAACCGCTTTGTTCTTCCAGATTTTCTATCCCTGACTCTATTCTTCCTTTGATTATTCAATACAGCCCGTACAGTCAACTAATTGAACTAATGCCTCTATAGTTTTCACATATTAATTTATTGCCTTTTTTATAAATTGGTATAATTTCTGCTTTTTTCCATTCTTGAGGATTTTTTTCCTGATCAATGAGACATTTATTAAATGAGTGTACAATAATTTCTTTCACTTGGTCTGGAGAGTGTTTTAACAGTTCAACCGGTATCCCTCCTGGGCCTGGGGATCTATTAATTTTTCATCCCCTTCAGGGCGTTATTTAGTTCTTTTAGTGTTATTTTTGGGATGTCATCCTGTATTTGTACATTATCTGCATTATAAGGGATGTACTCTGTTGTATCCTCTCTCAGAAGTTGTTGAAAACATGCTGCCCACTATTTAATTATTTGTTGGTGACTTTCTCTATTTACATAACACATCTGTTTTTAGTTCTTTAATTGCTTTCCATGCCTCTCTAGACCTATTGCTTCCCATTAACCTATTTACTTCAGAGCATTTTGCTTTCCAAGCCTGTCTTAGCTCTTGCTACCGCTCTTTTCACTCTTCTCTTGATATTACTATAAGCTGCTCGATCTTTGGGGTCTCCTGAGCTTAGCCAATTTTTATATTTCACTTTCTTCTCTTCGTTCATTTGCTTCAAATCTTCATTCCATCAGAGTGTTTTTCTTTCCTTTAGTTTGGGCTTCTCACCTAATGCTTCAAATGCTGATTCACATAGTTCACTTGCGGGCTGATTTATATTTATTTGCAATTTATTTGCCAATCTAAATTTATATAGGAAACTAGTCGAGTAATTTTTAAGCTATTCAACTGATATATTTTTGGGTTTGTGAAAAAAATAAAAGAAGGAAAAGGAGAGAGAGAGAATTGAGAATTGGGAATGGGGAAGGAGAAAGAAAGATAAGAGACATTATTGATGATTTTTGTGTAATTACTGTATAAATATATATTTATAATTTCTTTGATATCGAAATTTGGCATAATAATTTAATGCCAGTTTACTTACTTCGTATATGCTCGTAACGCTGCGTAACTGCAAAATTGGTTCACCAATTTTGCAGTTACAATAATTAAAGGGTTGAGGAACTCGCTCGGGTGCCGAGGTGCATTGTGTTTCGCTGGTTCTTGTGCATCTGATAATCTCAAAAGTCATAACTCGATAACATCTGTGTTAATTCTTCTATTTGAAAACTGTTTGGCGCACCCGTGGGCGAAAACTCCTATCCACCATAAATGCACTTACTGGGTTTTATGTCCATGATCACTTATAAGAAAGAAAATATTTCGTATGTACTTAGAATATTATATACACAGCCAATCCTTCAAAGAAATCGACTGGTGCAAAAACACTCGCAACAAAATTTGACCTGCATTATATACCTTCGACCAAACCTTAAATATTTTAAATTAACATTGTCCTTTAATTGTTGAAACTTGAATTTGTGGATCTTTATGTAAGCACAGCATACGCATAGCATAAGCGTAGGTTACAGACCACAACTTAAACCGCGGGCTCTTTATTGACGTTCTTTTAAATGTTTGGAGTCTCAAATACTATTTCAAAGTTAAATAACAACATTTCAGCTGAATCCCGGTTTTTATCCCCTAAGGTTGTTAGCCCTGGGAGTATGGAAGGTCAGTTGACGAAGATGGTGAGGGTTCGTCGCCCAAGAAATACCTCGTTTCTTTGCTAGTGGGTGAAAGGAGCGTAGCGAAATTTGCGTGGTCAGACGTGGCTCGAGTCTCACCACGTAAAATAAGGCATCAATTCAATTCAATATTAAATGGAGAAACCATTTTTCCTATAGTTTGTCTGTGGTGTGTGGAGTAGGAAGTAAAAATATTCATGAGTGTGCTTTATATCCGTTTGTTCATTTAGGCAAGTCATCCATGGACTTTTTAGTAATATTTTTATCTGTGAATTTTCTTAAATGTTTAATGTAACTCCTTCGAAATGACGTTTCTTGCATATTGCGCCTCCGCAGCAGCGGAATGCGAAGCGCACGAGGGAGCCCACTGCTGTCGAACCCCGCGCCGCGCGCTGCTGCCACGTGGACCGCGCGGGCGACGGCGCTGCGGCGGCAGGTGCGCGCGGCTGACAGGCGCTGATAAGTGCAGCGTCTTAATTACGAGCTCACGCCGGCAGAGCTGGATTGGTGGCTGCGGGGGTGGTGCAGGGGTGGTAGGGGTGGGGGAGGCGATGGCGACAAAGGCGAAGGGTAGGTGTTGAGGCGTAGACCAGGGTTGCCCAACTGACAGCCCGCGTAAGATAATTAGCGCAAACGGGAAGTCCCAGGCATTCATGTTGGGCGAGAACGTAGTGCGCCTAGCGCATGCGCTCTGTGAAAGTAGGGTATTTCTGTGAAAATAGGGTATTTCTGTGAAAATAGGGTATTTCTGTCAAAATAGGGTATTTCTGTCAAAATAGGGTATTTCTGTCAAAATAGAGTATTTCTGTCAAAATAGGGTATTTCTGTCAAAATAGGGTATTTCTGTCAAAATAGGGTATTTCTGTCAAAATAGGGTATTTCTGTCAAAATAGGTTGTTTAGATTTAAGGATTTTTACTATTAAAATCAGACTCTCAAAATCATCCCCAAGGGTTTCACTGCGTTGTGCATACCGATGCCCTGATATCGCGCATGCACCCCCTCTTCCGCTTCAAGGTAGGCACACTGCCGAGATCCTCAGTACGGACAAGTCATATGTGGATCGCCAGGGTAATGAAAATATGGCCCGCAACCATATTAAAGGTTTTAGTTGTGGCCCTTGAGGCATTGCAAGTTGGGCACCCCTGGCATAGGCATAGCAAAGCAAAGGCTGGTTGGAAAATGACGGCAGCTGTAGCACAGATAGAGACGCAGAGGCGAAAGGCTGGGCAGAGGGGGTGACGGTGATGATGGTGAAGGTGGTGGCGGCGGCAGAGTTGCCGATGTCAGGGCTTTGTCCGATGGAGTCGGCGGTGCAGAAAGCGGTTGTGGCGGTGAAGCCAGAAGGATTGATTGATTGATTGATCAACTACTGAGGTCATTACTCCCATAAGTGTAGCGCAGTTTTTTCCTCGGGAGGTGGCGGTGATCCATCCCCACTGAATCGTGAGATCCGGCACCGACCTGTCTGTCAGCTAGCGGGGTTTCCCCCAATCAGGTATCTCCCACTAGCGGGGCACCGCCCCAGCCAGGTCAAGCTCTAAGCTCCTTCCCGGTCTGCCGACGTGTGTGGTTGTGTAGTTCGTGTTAGTGCAAGAATGTGTAAGGGGTGAAGATAGGAAAAGGAAGTAGTAGGAAAGATCGCGCGCGGTTTTGGTCAACTGGATAAGGTACTACTCTGGAATTCGCCTAGAATTGATCGGAGAAACCACGGAAAACTGTCGATCAGAGTAGCCGGCAGCTAGAATTCTCCTCCAAACAGCGACTGAATTCGACCTAGCTGACAAGCTGGTGTCGAAAATCCTACGAAGGCAGAATAAGAAAGACGGTGTTGGTGAAGGCAGAAGGAGGTACGGGACAGTGCGAGGTGGAGCTGGTTGGGCCGAGGCGTTGGGTAATGGCCCCGGCTGTGACGTCTCACACGTTGCTGTCGCTGCGCGATTGCTAATTCTTCTGCGTTCGGCATTTCTCTCCGCACCCGGCGATCCAAATCGCGAAGCACCTTCGGGGACCGTTTTTAGGAACCCTTGATTATTTTGTGATGCGATAAAGTACACCAAAGTGTTAGTTTTCTAAATTTTTGTTTGTTGGAAAGCATCTACCTGCTGAAACAGTACTGCGATGGGTCCAATGTTGCCTAACCTATTATTTTACGTTGAAAAGTTTTACTAAACTAACATGTGAAAATTTGTAATTGGGTATAAATAACGTTCGGTTTGTACATGCTTGACTAAACTATAAAATAGCTGAAAATCATGAAAAAATGGGTCTAAAAGATATTTAATATATTTAAAATATTCTGTGAAAAAGTATGTGTTTGGCTTCGAACTTCCATAAAATCGTGCTTAAGTACTTAGACATCTTGCCAAATACGCAAAAATTAGAAGATTCTTTAGAATGAAGTGTGCTCAGAAAGTGATATTACAGAGCAATCGTTTTATCTTTGTCAAATTAAGCTAATGATATAACTTTTTTCCGATTTCAGATGTAATCATTTTGTATTCAATGAAAAATTTTAAAACTCTCATCACTTCATCTGTACTCTCAGGTACATTTCTCTCTACTCCCGTCGTAAACGCATTTCAACAAGATTTGAAGTTGCTCCGAGTATACGACGAGTTCCCTGCTTTCAAGAGCAGCGCAGTGCAACGGCAGATATTGTAACTAATTGGGGCGTGAGACTGGAGGAGCTGTAGGTTGAAATGTTGAATAATTAAGGGCAGCTCTCCTGCACCGAAGCGCAATCGCTTCCGTCTAGGGCAGGGGTGTCCAACTGGCGGTCCGCGGTGCCATTTATTGTGGCCCACGAAAGGTTACCAGCTCAATGGGGAAGTCCCTTACGTCCAATAACGTTGCATATAGCGCACGCGGTGAAGACCCTCGTAATGTTAAATAGGTTCATGTTTAGATTTAAGATTTTTTTATAATAAGTTCAGATCACCCCAATGCGTTTCACTGAGTTATGCATGCTCAGTACGGCCTGATTGCTCTACCCCCCCCCCCCCCGCTTCAGAGCAGCCGGACAGGGACGAGCCGAGCTTAACAGGACGGGGAAGTCAGCCAGGCGAGGCCCTGCAACTTGGTCACCCCTGGTCTAGGAGATTAGCTCCTGTGGAAGAGAGAATTGAAGGGCACGTCCATTGCCATTTTAGCTCGCTCCCACAGTAGCGTATTCTTTGTAAATTCAAAGCATGCAAAACGCGGACCAATATGTTGTATTTCCTGATTTTAATTTCAGGCTATATTAAATGCATTAAAATAGATTTGTTTAGGTTAGGTGAAGTGTTTTAGAACTCAATTTTCAAAATTCTTTTGTTGATAGTTGTCATTGCAATTCTCACGGCAATTGTATTTGTATATTATAGAGAGTTTATTTACCTGCACTACACGGGGGACCAAACTTTAACAGATCAAAATGGATACAGGAAAATCATCATATCAGAAATATTGTAACACGAATAACATGCCATAGGTTTTATTTCGTTCCTTCTAGACAGATGAACTATCACAATCTAACTGAACTGTATATTTGCCTACAATCCCAGAACATATTGCTGATTGTTATCACATTCTCAATTCTTCCAAACTAATAAACTAACATCTAAATTACAAAATTAAATGTAATTTAGCTCTGCGTGCTGTCTGCTTCTTAGATGAGGTATTACTTATAATAAGCATTGATATAATTTTCCCTACCTCATGTTTTTAATCGATAACTGGTGTATTAATGTATCATACCATTTCTTATATTAATATTAAGTGAGAAAATCTCTATTTTTTATTTAATGCGAAAATTGATCTTACTTCCATCGTTGTTCCCTCCTTGCGGATTGTGGTAATCATAACTCTGTTGGATCTTTATGGGATACAGCAGTCAGTTCCCGCTAGCTAAAACTGTTGTGAAACTATCTACTAACTACTATCACTCCTAAACCACGCTTTATGTACAAACTTCAGACATGTAGCTGTCCTCACGAAACTTGTGATAGACAACGTTTAAAACAAAAGTAATTCCAGCGACTTCCTCCCTACTTTACTAAATACCTGTGCAGCGGAACGAGCAGATTAACAAAGAGGATGCGTCACTAAAGCTCCCAGAACTCTCCTAGGAGGTTTACTACAGCAATATTTCTTTATCAAAGAATATTATAGTAATCTTCACGGCGCGTACTACTTCACACTTGTCATTACCGTCATCTCTCCCTCACTCTGTATGATTTCGCGTTACTTACGTTTTGCTACAGATCCTGCAAATAACTCCACCAGAACCACTCCCAACCTTTAATATACCATCTCGACCCGTTGCACTCTCCCTCTCCCCCCCGCTTTCTCTGTGAACGGCTGCAATATCTCTCACTTCCCTACGACACCAACTTAACATAGTCTCTCCATAAACGGCAACACGCCCTCCCGTCACCGTTGCAATTAACGTCACCATTCCCACTGCCAGAGCTCCACGTGGAGTTGCCGCTGTCACCACCCGGATCCTCCTTCCCCTCCGCGGGAGCCCCCTCGCCTTCCCCGCTCGCAAACACCGCCCTTCCCCGCCCCTCGCTCCCCGCCCTTCCCCGGCCACGCAGCCCGGCTGTCTCATAACCCGCCGCCGCCGCCGCCGCCGCCCGTCACAAGTTGCGGGCGGTTTCCAATTATTTACTCCCCCCGCCGCCCTCGCCCTAGGGCCGGCGCTCCAGAGCAGGGCTGCGCACCCCGCCTGCGGCCCGCGGTGCCATTTATGGCGCCCCCGAAAGGTAACTAGACAAACGGAAAGGCCCTCGCATCCACCTCGGGCGAGGATACCGCGCCACCCCTCAATGTAAACTAGAGGAGCTCCAACAGCACATACTTTCTCGTCCCTCAGTAACGGTTATGAAATAATTTTCTATCGCAATTTAGTTGGTATCAACACATCTCAATCAATGAAAGTTTGCATTGTTGTGGTTGTATGAAACTTCTTCTAAGCCGTTATTTGTGGAACACTATTGCTTGTTTCTAATACCTAAAATTATTTTTCGCTATGTCTCCAAGATATTTAAGTTAATTCTTAAATGTTTTATTTCATTTCAAATGAAAACAACACGATAATTAGACTCACCTCATTAATACATTAAAGTTATGTATGCCCATGAAAGCAGAAAGGAAGAAAACCCACTAAAACGTTTAATATTTGCTGCCAAGTTCGTACATTATTTTAAAAAATGATTTTTTTATTTCAAGCACATCATACAGACAAGCAAGAATATTTTTAGAAGGAAATGGAACATCCAGAAATAAATGCCATCCATATATCGCATGGTGTATGCATTCGAAACAACGAATTCATTACCTTATACAAATGTTTTTTTTGTCTTGGCTTCAAACAATTAATTTTTAATTGTAATGTTAATGTTAATCACTTAACTATTCGTAAAAACGTAGTATCTGACATATAATTTCTTGGTCCTGCAGTATTACATTCATTAAATACAAAAATATTTCATGACACGCCAAAAATTAGACGAAAACAACATAACAAATGTCATTGGCTTCAATTCTTTCGTAATTTCTAATCTAATTATTAACCCGAAATATTTCGTTCTGGCGCATCGGAAAAACTGGAGCTTTTAAGTGCAATGCACAGGTGCCATACGAAGAGAAATTACTCCAAGTGGGTTGAAGTGCGGTGATTATGGAATCTAAATATATACGTTTCAATTGACGTGTTTCTGATTTAAACTATCCAATGTTTGTCTCTAACTAAAAGATATGAAAAATAACTATCAACTAAATAGACAATAATATTAATAAGTAAATATATTAACATAATAGTTCACTTTTATTTTGAATATTGAAATTAAAATAACAGTCGACAAAACTGCGCGCGTATCCATCAGATAAATCATAGAAATTAGAATGGTTTCTAGGTCCTGAACAAAACGCTCAAATGAATAAATATTCCAAATTAATCACCTGGATATTACTTCCAAAATTAATCAATTAATAAGTAAACATCTTCTCATTAATTATAATTATTTATATTATAAATCAATTATTAATCACTTGGATATACTATCACCTAGATATACAGTTACGAGGCAGTGCTGCTTGCACTCCACAGTTGTATGGTATCTTAAACTAGACAATATTATAATTTTATAAATAATAAATTAAATAACACAGATCTTTAATAATGATTTGCCTCCAGAATGAAGGAACATTATGCCGTCATGATACCTTCAACTTTATGTACTCATACATTAACAAATTTAGAATACCAATTGTGGAATTAAGTAAAGTAAAAGTGCAAGAAAGCAAAAATTGAATTAATATTGACATGTCCAATAGGAAATTATTATTAAAATTAAATTAATTATTTTTCATATCATTCATTAAATTTTGTTCGTGGCTCGTAGTTTGCTTGAAATCTTCATATATTTAATTATTTTCAGGAAGAAATTACGAAAAAAACACTAGTTTTTTTAAAAAAAATGTACATAAACCTTTTTAAAGAGCTAATATTCTACAGCAGACTTTGTCTGAAGCAAAATCTATACCTTCAATTGTGTAGTTTTGATTTTTTATTTCAAATTTCGAAAAAACGAGACTGAGACTACCGCTATACATCCGAAAATGAGACTAGCGCTATATTTCTTACCGTTCCTTATTGCACAATAGAAGAAAATGTAAAGAAAAAATGGAGAGGTTTTTGAGATTTTTTATAAATTTCAATCGCAGAATATGCAAAAAGTATTTGTTTTTTCAAAAAATTGTACATGACCTGTTTTGAAGAAATAATTTTGTACAGCAGGCTTTGTCTGAGACAAAAATCTATCTCTTCAATTATGAAGTTTAAAATACTTATTTTTCTATTTTCGAAAAATGGGGATGTTAACGAAAATGAGACATGCACCATTCTCGTAAATGTCCTTTTTATTATTTAACAACAAACTTGAATCAAAAAATTAGTGCTTTTTTTTTAAAATGTCTCACGGGCTTGAATTTAAGTACCCCCAAAAAGTAAAATTTTCAAATTCCAGGGTCCGCGACATTACCTAGAACAATTGGATTATAAATTTTGGAGAACATCGCCCGAGCGATGTATGCGCCAGCATTGTGCACACACGGATGGACAGACGTCTTGCGGTCAATCGATTTTTCGGTATTTAGCACCCACAAAACACGAATTCTGGCTACAACATGTGTTAGAGGATTTTTTCTAAATTTGCCAACTGGATTTATCCACCTTTTCCTTACTAGGGTCTGGCAATAAGAGTTTTTCTGTCGAAGATTCGCCGTTTTCCGGCGAACGATTTCAATAGTGCTTCTAGGTGCATTACTTCTTACGTTAGTAAGTGTAAGAAAACAAAACTAGTTTAAGTTTAGATTTAAAAAACCTTTTTTTAATCAATTCAGAAATTCAATATCATCCGAAAGTGTCTCACTGCGTTTTGCAAGGTAGAGCCTAATATGACTAACCTGGAATTAAAGTGGTCTTTGGTACGAATCACAATAGACCACTTAAGAATTGACTAACATTCAAACTATCTGCCAATACTTAAGTGGTACTTTTATTATGCGGCGCCTACAATGACAAATGACACATAGACCACTTTAGAATGTATAGAAGCTCACCTGTTCTGACAAAATTAACCATAATCTGGATTTTAGCCAAAATGTTTCATAGACCACTTTTGTTCCAGGCCTGTCAAATTATGCATGCCTCCACCCCCCCTCCCCCGTTTCAGAGCAGGAAGGAAAACATCTCACATCAATAATACGGGGCAACGTGTGAATCACCTGTGTAATTAAAATTGCTCTCAAAAGTAATAAAGGTTTTAGTAGTGGCTCTTAGGGCCTTGGAGTTTGGGCACCCCTAGTGTAGAGCAGAGGTCCCTTCTAGTTCGTTATCCTTCCTGGGATCGATGTCATTTCGATCGGGATCAATGATCAAGGGATGTATTGGGGGTCTGTAGCCGAATAAGAAACAGCAATTGATAAGGCAGGTATAATCAAGATATCATTGATTACAAAAAAATATTAAACTTGGTAATTAATAGTTTTCTAATGTAGAGCAACAAGGCATATAATAATGAATTAAAAATTCGCACCTTTTTCCGATTCGTCTTTCACTCTTAGGATAAGAGGCGAAGCTAGGCTGGTGCAACTGGTGCACCGCACCAGCTGACCGAAAAATGTGCTCTCATTAAAAACCGCTGAGGACGAGTATCGGCAAAAAATAAAAAGAACTTTCTATGAAGAAACAAACGAACACTCCTTTCTTATTTTCTCCATTTCATCGTCCATAATGTTAAACGAATTTTTTTAGAACTTTTAATTTCACGGTTATTGCAGATGGAAGCCTCCACTTCACTTTGCGCCCCAAGGCGTCCCGGAAATTGCTACGCTACTGCTTAGGATGTTTAGAATACTCAACAATTTATACCTGGAGAGGTGGCTCAGGGTACCAACTGACCTCAGTGCAGACCCTCTGACCGGAGGCCGTAGGGTCCCACTCTCGATGGTGACAGGATTTACGACACTGGCTGGTCGGCTAGGTCGAGTTCAGTCGCTATCTCCAGGAGAATTTTAGCGGCCGGCTGCTCTGATCGGAGCAGAACCCTATCAAACGCGCCACGGACCGCACGCGATCTTTCCTTCCTCTTCTGTGTCCTGCCCTCATCCCTTACACGCAGTCATATGAACTACACTCCCTCATAAGCCGGACGACCGGTCGGGAGCTTAGAGCTTGTCTCGGCTGGAGCGGTGCCCACTGGTGGCAGATACCTGGTGGGAAAGAGCCCCGCCAGCCGACGGTTGGTCGGCGCCGGACCTCGCCATCCAGTGGGGAAGACCACAGTCACCACCAGAGGGAAAACGTGCTCTACACTGACAAATCACCTCAGCTGTGGAAGCTCCCGGAGTCCCTATTAACCAACCAACTACCCAAACTCAACGAATTATAACTTTTGTATTCGTAACGATACTCTATCGCGTAAGAAAGTACTCGCTGATACGCCTGGAGAAATGTTATGATCAGTTGCAAACGATGGACGTTTCGTAACCTTTGAACAACAACAGAGGTTAGAGGCCCAGTCAGAAGCGGAAGTGTGATCGATTACTGAAAATCTAGACATTTTCCAAATATTGGTGAACGCAGGGCTTGATTTCTAAAGATGTAGGTTCCGGGAGGCACCGCAAATTAATTAAAAATTGAATATAATGAATGATATCTATATTATATTATAATGAAATAATTGTTCATAATTATTTAATATTAATAATAAAAAATATGAAATAACAATGATAGACTGGATGTATAAAATACAAATATTTAATAATAGAAATAATATTATATTAAAATTAATGGAAAGGGTATTGTGATACTTCTATAGGTGATTTATTAACAATTTTATTTCTTTAATTGTGACAGTTATGAGGAAAAGCATTTAATTGGTATTTTAACGAAAGATAGATAAACTTACAATCGAAGTCACCAAGTGTTTGCTTATTCCATTTTGTTTGGAAGGTACCAGAACGCAGTTGCTGCTCGTTCCCGCAGAATTCAATCCCAGAGTCTATGCAAACAATTGTACAATACAACTCAAATAAAAGGGGTCGATGAAAGAAAAGGTTTGCAAATCTGTGATATAAGAGCATGCTATATGCATCGGCGTTCTTCCCCCGCTGGGGCATTCTACACGTCAGCTCCGATCTTCACATCGGTTTGCAAGGTTTTCCTCTCCAGTTATCTCCTCCCAGCTGAGATAGAATCTGAGCTCTCAAATGGTTCCACGGAAAGTATGATTCTGTAGGGCATGTGAGTGTTAGTGAATGAGTAAGGAGAGAGGAAAGAACAAGGTTGCAGAAGGAAAGATCGCGCACGGCTCAATGCCCGTTTATTAAGGTACTCCTCCGGCATTCACTCGGAAAAGCCAGGGAAAATTCAGATCAAAACAACTGGCCGCTAACATTTTCCGGCACCGTCGGGCCTGGAATGCTAGGATCTCCCAGGTAGGGTCGCTACAGAGTCAACAGTAGTACGGTCTTGCCGAAATCAGAAGTCAAGTCTCCAAGGTTTAAACATAAATGCGGAATAATCTCTCTCAAAATATTGTTCGCAGTATCTATTGATTTTCTTTTCAGATGTGATAATTCATGAGCAACTTAGTGTGTCGTCTCAATATTTCTTTTGGAGATAAACCAAAACACCCATTACGTATCCTGAATATTTCAATGATTTTCTTCTTTTATAGGAGGCTAAAGTGATTGAATAATCACCCACGTCTCGGCACCTCCACACGTCCAGGCGAGTGCGACGCAGAATCCACATGCGCTAAGGTAAGGAAAATGTTGCGTCCGCTCATTGAATACCACAGAAACATGACTTTTTCATATATATTTCAATCCATTTTTAAGAATATATGTCAAAATATTTTATTGTTATATTACTTTACTTTAAAATGTTTAAACACTATTTACGAGAAACTAGAAATAGCTATCATGACATTTTTGCAAAAACATGAGGAAATATGTTGTTTTTCAGAAAGTACTTTCATTGATTTGAACGGGGGCAGGTATTGGTGAACCGTTATTTAGAAGTTTGGTGTCTGAATTTTAATTTTAATTCTGAGTGAATTTCTTTTTCCGAGATTGCTAGGCACATTTTTATACCAACAGAGATTTTTTTGTTACTGGGATCACCATAAATATGGAACTGTCTTTGATTTTCAAAAACTTTTTTAATCACCGAACGGTACACTTCAATTGTGGTCATCTTGATTTTCAGTTTGTTTGATTTTAATTCAGTAGAAAAGTTAATTTTTGGTATTAGCTTAACAGTAATCACTACGTCACTCAAAGTGGATTTTTAGTCTGTGTATATCATCGAGATTTTCTTTCCTTATTAACAGATTTGTCAATTGTAACACGATATAAATTTTCAATGACCCTGTTTAGTTTATCCCCACTTGATGTCACACTACCTGTGATTACCCTGATAAGAATTGCGTCGCATTTGGTTCTCACTTTCGGATCAACTACCTCTTCGAAATTCTCTCCCCAGATCACATTTAAACAAGTTTCCCCCTCCCGTTGCATTCTCGGTGTCTTCACAATTAGCATGCAAAAGATAAATGTCTTTGCTTACAATTGACTGACTTTTTTGTAGTTCTTTATTTTCTCGGATGGACTTTCTAGAAATCAAGTCACAAAGCTCCAATTTAATTAATGGACACTGCGCACCCGTCTTTCACTTCTACTGCAAGCATGTCAAAATACTCGTCTCACCAGAGATGTGTGCATTCTGTACTAGTTTCAACACAAATAACACAGTAACAACAAATAACACCCTGCCCATTACATCTCTCTGGAGCAAGAAAAACGTGATCGAAATATTTCCACAGAGCTGATATCCTCGTCAAGCCAATATTCCGTTCCTATTATAACGTCCGTGTTACACGAATCTAAAAGGTTACAAAAGTCTAATGTTTTGTTATAAAAACTTCAACAATTCATCTGAAGTAGCATCAGTGACCTATTCTGACGTATATTATCATAATAAACGATTCTTGTATCGTTACAAGCAAATCGTTTAAATGCCAACTGTGCTTGTAACACTACTGGAAAACGAAATGAACGTTCGAAGACAGACATGTTACGTTTTCTTCGTTAATTTCCCTTCTTGCCTTCTCACTCGTCACAAATATCTCTTCGCGTCACTTCCCACCAAGGTCTTCTACCGCCGCGAACCTCAGTCGGTTTAACGTCTTTCTGAGCAATATATCGCACCACTGTCGGAAACGTCTGCCGAGCTTTTGTACCCCCGACCAATTAAGGTGGAGACAGTTTCTTCCCAGATCCCTGCTAACCACCCACCTGTTCGGGTCTGCAAAATACATTTTCTGAACAGGTGCTACCCACAATAGCCGGCTCTTCATTGCACTAATCTTATGTATTGAAACATTGGCTCTTGTAGTTTATCCACTGAGTGTCATTTGTGATTTCTAAAAATTATTTTTTAACTCGTTTCGAGATCATACACTTCAACCATTTTCATGTCCAAATAGTGCCTTCTCTTTATGTCATTAGTATCCACATGCAGAAGAATTACCATTAATTGTTGAAAAATATTTCAAGTAATTTCTCTGGAGGTAACATTCTTAACGAACTGCTTAAATGGCGGTTACCGACGGCATAGTTGCAAACAAGTTTCCATCGCTGAATTTTACCAAATACATATTTCATCTGAATCTACACATGACATGCTCACAAAATGTGTAAAGTTAGACATATTTTAGAAAAACGAGGGATGTAATTCATATGATTGGTCGAAATTAGAACAATTAAACAATCAGTTTGCCAACGTTTCCGAATTTTTAATTCCTTCATCTGAGCTAGTGTACAACAAAACATCAAGCCTTGAAGACATTGATATGCAATGACATCCAAAATAATATGAAAATCCAAACAAACAGAAACAGAAGTGATATAACATTGTACACACCTTACTAATAAATTTTACAGCCAAGCATCGTATCCCACCTCCAACTTAACACCACATGAAGTTGTTGCAGAACACGGGTCCTTATGCTGCAGCAACTTCATTCCAAAACGTTGGCAAACTGATTGTATAATTGTTCATATTTCGACCAATCTCGTGAACTACATACTTCATTTTATCATAGAAGAGCGATTTCAACAGTCTAAATTTTATCTGAATTAATGGGTTTGATAGTATCCACTGTCTTTTCTGTCTCCACTTCCATGCCCCTACCATTTTTCTTCACCCGCCAGGGCGCCAGGAAGCATTTTCCCCGAATCGAAGAAGGGGTGCTGTCAGCAATTCAACATGGCGGCAGCGGCTCTCTCCCGACCGCCGAAAGGCCGAGGAAATAATAAGAGGTGGGTCGCCGCGATCCTGGGATAAGCGATAAAAAGACTTCTTGGAGCGACATTTCATTTTCCCTACTGGAGTTTGATATATTCTAACGTCACTTCCTCGCCCCGGCTCGCCGCCTCGGCTGCATTTGCGCGTGAGAAAACCGATAGAACGGCGGGCAACGTGTGCGAGCGACCCTGGCGGATGAGTCTGTAACCCAACAATTCGCACTTCATTTATCAAGCCATGGCCTCCTGGTTGCCGCCAGTTTTTTTATCGAGAGGGCGGCGAGAGGCGTTGCCTCGGGGTTCTCGCTGTTTGCGGAGGAAGATTCGACGCTCGACTTCGAAGCTTGATGTTCTTCTTTTATGCAGGGGCGTTCTGCAAAATTTGGGTCTGGGAAAGATAGATGGTATTGTCAAGTATAAAATATATATGCGTAAACGTTGCCTGAGGTGAATTTGAATCAAGAAATTGCGTGTTTTTATCCATAAGTCAATATGCTAGCATGAAGTTTTATTTACTACACTCATATAATGCTATTTTATCACAAACTGCAAGACATGTTGCCTCAATGTTAAAAGTAGTCCCCCAAGTGCTTGGGATATTATCGAGATAAATTTACGACTTGCAAAGCGAGGAGACATTTATTAGAATTTGCAAATCACGAGTGGACTTTACTGAGACTTCTTTAGAAATGAAATCAACTGTTTTGGAATAATATTCCTAATGAAATACTTTTTTAAATAAATTATTTTCTTGATCAGAAAGTCATTAAACACAAAAATCTGAATGGAATTTCATATACCGACTGTTGCCCGGGAGAGATTTCCCAAAGCATTAACTGATCTGACTGCAGTCCCTCTGATTGGGAGGTTCTAGGTTCGAGTCCCGCGGTGGCAGGATTTTCGACACTGGCTTGTCAGTTAGGTCGAATTCAGTCGCTGTATGGACGATAATTCTAACGGCCGTCTGCTCTGATCGGTAGTTTTCCGTGTTTTCTCCGATCAACAGCAGGCGAATGCCGGAGCAGTACCTAACAAACAGGCGATGGACCACCCGCGAGCTTTCTTTCCTCTTCCTTGTCTTATTTTCATCCCATATTTTCACACCCTTACGCTTACATGCACTATACTAGCACACATGCCAGGAGGCCGGTCGGGAGCTTAGAGCTTGTCTTGGGTGGGACGGTGCCCCGCTGGTGGGAGAGACCTGGTTGAGGGAACCCCGCTGGCGGTAGGTCGGCGCCGGATCTCGCCATCCAGAGGAGAAAGATCCGTCAGGAGCATAGAGCTTGTCCCGGCTGGGGCGGTGCCCCGCTGGTGGGAGATACCTGGTTGAGGGAACCCCGCTGGCGGTAGGTCGGCGCCGGATCTCGCCCTCCAGAGGAGAAAGATCCGTCAGGAGCTTAGAGCTTGTCCCGGCTGGGGCGGTGCCCCGCTGGTGGGAGATACCTGGTTGAGGGAAACCCCGCTGGCGGTAGGTCGGCGCCGGATCTCGCCATCCAGAGGAGAAAGATCCGTCAGGAGCATAGAGCTTGTCCCGGCTGGGGCGGTGCCCCGCTGGTGGGAGATACCTGGTTGAGGGAACCCCGCTGGCGGTAGGTCGGCGCCGGATCTCGCCCTCCAGAGGAGAAAGATCCGTCAGGAGCTTAGAGCTTGTCCCGGCTGGGGCGGTGCCCCGCTGGTGGGAGATACCTGGTTGAGGGAAACCCCGCTGGCGGTAGGTCGGCGCCGGATCTCGCCATCCAGAGGAGAAAGATCCGTCAGGAGCATAGAGCTTGTCCCGGCTGGGGCGGTGCCCCGCTGGTGGGAGATACCTGGTTGAGGGAAACCCCGCTGGCGGTAGGTCGGCGCCGGATCTCGCCATCCAGAGGAGAAAGATCCGTCAGGAGCATAGAGCTTGTCCCGGCGGGGGCGGTGCCCCGCTGATGGAAGATACCTGGTTGGGGAAAACTCCGCTGGCCGACGGTAGGTGGGCGCCGGGTCTCGCCATCCAGAGGAGAAAGATCCGTCAGGAGCATAGAGCTTGTCCCGGCGGGGGCGGTGCCCCGCTGATGGAAGATACCTGGTTGGGGAAAACTCCGCTGGCCGACGGTAGGTCGGCGCCGGATCTCTCCATTCTGTGGGTGAAGATGATCGCCACCGCCCGATGTACTACACTGACGGGACTAACAACCTCAACAGTTGACCCCCTGGAGTCACTAAGAGTCAATCAACCAACTGTTGAGGTTTGTTTCTATCCATGACGTTGCCTAAGTGAATTCATTATTTCCATATGATGTTCCTTGAAAATAAGGCTTCAGAGAGGTAATATTCTCATAAGCTCATAAGCACTTGTCCCAACATTGAAACAGTGCTGACGAAGTTTACCCCAATAACCCGCCTCTTCAAGCGAGGCACTTGTCAGCAATTCTGATTTTGTGTATGAAGATATTATGCTGATTTTTCAAAATAAGCTTTTTAAAACGTTATTTAGTTTTAAAGATTTTTTAAGTCAATAAGTTTAAATAAAATAGGTAGAAGAATAAAAAAGTTGCAATACATAACAAAATATGTCATGAAACATTGAGTATTTTTTGGGGGATTGGCATGGTTTGATAAGCTCACAATTTTGATAGCTGAATATACAAAGACAGAAAATGTGAAAACATAAAAATCCGGAAACTAGTCATCACCCTGCACCTCGATTCTTTATAATTTATCTTTAAGTATATAGCTCTTAATTACGACTTTATCATTGGCTTGGCTCGCCCTCGTTCCTGGAATGTTCATCTTCCCCACCATGACATCTTCATGCTTTGTCTTTGAGTGAGCAGCGTAGTTATCAATGGTCGTAGACACTAGTCAATTGACATAATTATATACGAGTCTATAGAACAAAAAATAAAACTGATGGAAAATGAGTTTAACACAAAGTTTGATGAATAAAAAGGGGGTTTAATAGTAATTTACTCATTCGCGAGAAGAATGACGCAATCTCTCTTGTAACTATTTAAAGCCCTTGTTATACGAACAGTTATTTAGAACAATTTTAACCTGTTTCTTTTCGTTACATTTCATTGAAAAATGACATTAATTTCATTAAAACTTCATGTTTTTAGTGAAACGTAGTTTTAAACCTCGGATTTTAATTTGATATGATGAAAAAATTCCGGCGAGATGAGTTATTTGTTACCGGACTCTCTATTTCCATCTCCACAGGATTAGTTGCAAACCTCATACAACAAATACCTTAACCATGTTTCTTTTCTTTCCCTTACAATGAAAAAAAGACATAATTTCATTACGTTTTTTAATGAAACGTAGTTTTAAATCTTGTATTTTAATTTGATGTGATAAAAAAATCCGTAGTGTTGAGTTATTTAATTCGGGATTCTGTATGTACGCGTCCACAGGAGTAGTTAAAACGTCACAGGAACAAATGGCAATTCATGAAGTCCTTTTTTTAAAAAAATTTCCCCCACCCAGTAGCCCTGGAGGGCGGAAGTTTATTCAAACTAGGGTTTACAGAATGTGCTGCGCTTTTAAAGTGTGGGGAGGAAGGAGTATATCTTAAACAAACTTATATATTTTCTTCTTAACTAATTAGCTTTGCCTGTTTGAACTTGCATTAGTTTCCATTAATTCGTTTAATTTGGTTTAAAAGTTGTTACTTAGATTTTGTCTGGTGCCTTCTATTTTTGCTTTCGTTGCAATCACTCTCTCATTCATTCTTAATCTATGTGTACCAATGCATTGATATCGCGCAGGGCGCTTCGCTGCCAATGCAATAAGAGGGGGGGCGCGCCCCGGCGGCGAGGCGAATGGCGCAGCGCGACCCGCACGGCTTATCAGCGGCGCTCCGCATTTGAATATAGAGCAGGGCATTTGAGGGACGCGCCGAGTTGCCCGCGCCCGACCTCCCGTAATTTGCAGCCCGGGCGGGCGGGCGGGCGCTTGTTTATTCTGTAAATTACGCGCAACGCGATCCACCCCCAACGGTGCGTCTTTCCCTGCCCCCCCCCCGCCACCGCCACCGCCACCTGCGCCATCTCTCGCTCGCGGTCGGTCGCTGCGCGAGCCCCCGTCTGCACTCTGCTGTGGCGTCGATTGGCGGCAATCGCCCAGCGGTTTCATGTGCTTCCGCGCTAGTTCGCCTCGACCTCTTTTATTTCGCCTGACTTCTCACTCTTGAAGAAGCCAGTGATTCTTTTTTGTCGCTTTTCAACAACGTGGTCATGTAGTGGCCACTATGATCGGTTCAACTGTAGGAACAGCACGAACACACACAAACTTCCATGCCCCAGGCGGAGTTCGAACCTGCGATCCTCGGAGCCGAGGCAGCTGCGGCCCTCCAGGCTCACCAACCTCGGCAGTCCAGACGCGCTCAGGCGATTCCCTATCGATGGCTCCGGTTTGAAAAAGTTGTGTTCGTAGCTACGAGAAACTCACAAAGTTAGTCTTTTACGTCAATTGTTGACCGATGAAATGGCAATAGGTGACGAGTCCGCCATTTTGAAGAGAACATGCGAAGGACAGTTTGGTATGCCTTGCGTGCATGATTTTTTTAGCATGGAGACTTACAAAGATATACCATTGAAATAGTTTTCAATATGCGAGCTTTGTTAATTTATGACTCCTGATAATTTTGTTTACCTTACGTTAATTTTGCACTACCCGGTTATGGTCATGACTTCTTTGCCTGCACGTAACTCTTCCAATCAATGAACAGTGTGGGTAAGTACTAAATATTCAGAAATGAGTGTTAGGAAAATTTTGGTTTATTAGTTATTTTGAATGAAAAAATAACTTTATCCTTTAAGTACCTTATATTGTCTTTTAAATTTTGTTTGCTGCAATATTTGTGTTTCAATATTTTGTTTTGTTTTGTCATCTTTGCCTTCTACCACTGCGATCCAGGTTCGAAACCCGAATATTCCATTGGAATGAGCGGAAGATGAACGAAGCTTCCAGCAGTTTTTAAGAGATTCTTCCGGTTTCACCGTCTCTCATCTGTCTCTTCACAAACATTCCCCTCGTCAGCATTATAACTGCCATTGGCCATCGCTCAACAACTTCGGCAGTTGCGGGAATCATTTTAAGCCAAGTAAATAGAGAAATACTGTCTTTATTCAATGCATTGCAATTTCACATCCCGTAAGTGTACTTACTTTCATCTGAAACTTACACATGTTCTTCCGATCTTCGAAAATTTATTAGCTTGTAGGTCACAAACATGGGTTGAAAGTTATTAGTTAGTGGCATGCGTACTTTCTATATTATTTCGATGAAAAAATATTTAACTAAAAATATTGGTGATGTAGCGTTGATTACTATTACCTCAGTACCACAACTTTTCCATTTCCTATCATGTCGCTTGGAGACATAACTCATTCGCATATGCGAGTAACTCGTTTGAACGAAGGAGTAACTTACTCCCGTAGTTGTCATCGCACCCTATCTATCAACGAGGGGGTTTTCGTTCATTTCCACGGTCCCGTGGTTCGCAGATCGAATTCCGGCCCTCCATCACCGAGCACAAAACGAAACACCTCGCGTTCCGTGGGGGTGGCGCCTAACAGCCCTTAATTTCACACCCTCGCGCCCTCCAGGGCATCCCCGCCACGCCCTCCCCCCCCCCCTCGTTCATCCCTCGCAGGTAGATGAAGCTGCGCGGGCACCTCATATAAGACTCATTAGTTACGGCGTAACAAACTGCGCTGCGGGCGCCCCCCACCCACGCGGGCGGCCGCTATATTACTTCCTTTAATAAGCGCGTCGGGGGCCGAAGAGGGCTGCAGTCGCGGTGGCATCGGTGGGTAATAAAGGTATCCGGTTACAGCGAGGACACGACCCGGGTTTCGTAGCCCCAGCATTAGAAGCTGTCTGGCGCGGGAAATTAGTAGCCCAGATTCAGGACAGCCCCCCTCCCCCCCCACGGTCCGCGCTCCGGTGTCCGCCCCGACGTCTCGTGACCACGTGACCGCCGGCGCCGAGCGGCCGATGTTCGGATTTGGCCCGGGGGCTGTCGGATATTGCGGGGAGACCGAGCTGGGGTTAGCTGGGGATTCCTGGGGTCTACTGCCGAACTTGGTGCGTCGTGGATGAGCTCGCTTCGCCCGATCGGATTTGGTGACATGATAGTGGAGCTGGCACGGCGCAGGTGGATACTAATGGAGGAAACGTTGGGTATCACATGATTTTACATTGGAAGTAAATCCATTTCATACAAAAAAGTAGAAATTGTTGTTTAAATTGTTTAGAAAATACTGTCTTTTTATCGTTATACAGTAGTAGCTAGGGGCGCCCTTTCGTAAAGATGCTCCGAGAATTTAAGAAATGTGTGTATTGGTTTGAGAAATTTCTGTGATATAATTTATTTAGCGTAGATTCTACTACGGTCACCAGTGGACAACATTACAAATATACCTATCGTTATTAAACCTCAGCATATAGAATATTTCAAGTCACATATATTAATAACTCTAATTTCAAGGTCCTTATGTGCCTCAGTACTCATTTGTATGTTATATGTGTCTCCATTCACTAAGTAAAGTGAGCAATGAACTTCCACACTTACACCGTGGTGTAGATAATTGTCAATATCAAAAGGTGATATCTAGTTCACAATAAAATCAGATTCAAGAAAAAGGAATATATATTCAGAAAGATCAAAAGTGAATAGCTTTCAGAAAGAGTCGTGTAATAAAGGTTTACGCTTTAATATTGTTTTTTCTTTACTTCATGGCCTTTTTATTTATTTATACTGCATTCTTCAATTTTTTCATTGCTGTATATTCCAAGGATCGTCGAGATGTTGAAATTTTCAATTTATTTCTTCTTGTTTCTCTTAGTCCATCACAAAAATTTCATTTTTTCTGCCTGTACTCAACTGTAAGTTGATTTGAATCTGTACTATTAGTTTTTTGAGTTTAGAACCCAGGTTTAACGTCCCTACTGACATAAGTTTGTAAAATTTCAATGAAGTATCTGCACAAACTTTTTCTCTTAAGTTTCCTATTTAGGTTTCTCTTCATAAAATTGAATCTTTCAAACTTTCTTTCAACATAAAGTTTTTTAAGGTTTGATAGTTCACAGCCTAGACATCTAAAACTTCTGTTAAATTTTCAACTGTCGATTCTCCTAAAACGAGCTTACATTTTAGGTAAGTGGAACCTTGGAAAGCTATGGATTTGTTTTTTTCTTGTAGATATATGCAAATTGTTGAACTTCGCTCTTAAACCATTTGTATAAAGCTCTCTGTTTACTGTGCTTATTGTGAGCATTTGATCGTTTGATTGCCTCCAAATAAGAATTCAAAAATAGTCTCCATTTGACGCCTTTTCCTTATTACTTTGTAAAATTCGTTGCTTTCACTCCCTTATGCTGTTTTTAATATATAAATTTAAGAGTAAAGGAGTAATAAAATCTTGTATAACCGTTTTGTTAACCGTTTATTCTAAAGTTAAGAGTTTAATTTTTAGTTGCTCTGGTACCTTCTTAAAATTGTAGTTAACTCCAAGTAAATGTTCAAATAATCTTTTCTAAATTATATTTCATAGTTTACTTCAATAGCGTTATGAAATGTTTTACTGTTATCAAGGAAATACAAACCCTCAAAATATCATTTCTTCTTTTATTTTTTTTAAGGCAGAATATACAAGTTCTTAGCATCTTTCCTTCTGAAATTCCATTTGTTCTTCTAACAAGACATATGACTTTTCTCGGCAAATTTACAGTAATCTTTGCGCATATTTTGTACGCTTTGATCAACAAACATGTTCTCCGGTAACTCTCATTGACGGTTGGTGTACCTATTCCTTGAAGAGGAATTATGATTCTTTTCTTCTATTAAGGCTAGTCATTTATGCTCAGCGTCTTCTGAGAGATATTTATGGAGCTGTATAATGATAATTGGCTGCAAGACTCATAGCCAATATTATCAGAAATTTGGATTCTGGAAGATTCTGTGACGAAAATGTTCATTAGAGACCTGTCCCCTTGAGGAAGGCCGGAGGGCGATGGCAAAAGCATGTATTCGTACGTATCCATGACTTGGCGACTCCCCAATAGCAATTGTCTAGTAACTCCCCACGCCATTACTTGATATGATCTGTTTTCGAACTTTTCGATTTTTTCCATTTTTTGGGGGATCTTTCAATTTTATTTATTCTGTGTAATAAATATTAAAGAGTTTTTTCGTCTTCAACTTCAACATTCTACCTGTAATTCACATCATAGGATTCTCGTTCCACTCCTCAGAAATTTATATTTGCCACGTCTCATTCTTCTCTATTTAGATATGTGAGTATTTTTTAAACAATATCCAGGCGACCATAGTAACTTTCAATACTTTCAACAAATGTTTACCAGATCTCTTTATGTGCACCTCTTCTATTACGAGCTGTATCTTAAGATCTCTTCTAAGGTCACACAAAGATTTAGTCTATACCTTTGCTTTCACTAACCCCTGTATTCTCCCAGTGCCTTCGGAATTTATTTTAGAGAGACAGATTACTGATTTTTTTTACTGAGAGACATTTTAAGTACAGTTTCTACTTACTTCTTACAACGTATTTGAGTTCTTCATTGGAAATATTAAGTCCCTTTTTTATAATGGTATAACCACTTAGATTAATGTCTATGAAGAAACTACTTCGATACAGACGTCACTTCACGCGAAAATAATTAAAGAGACGCGGCCCTACGGCATCCTGCTCCTCGGAGAACACCAGCGCTTGGGGGCGGGGGTGTCAATGAAGAAAAGTTTCAAAGATCTAATTCTATGTGTATTTAGCATTGTTTTGGAATAATTTTCTTCGCATTTATGATAAATCGCATTCGGTTTTAGAGTTATAGGACAGATATAGGACAAATAGACAAGCAGGACAAATATTCTTAAACTTTTGTGTTTTAGCGGTCCTTTTCACTCACATACAGATAGCCACATCGATCTTCGAAGGACTAGGTCAACATTCATTATATTACTACGATTTCACAACTATTTTCTATATCGGCAGATGCTAAAATAACAAATTTATGTCTAGGTCTAATCGTTAAATAACGCAGTGTTTTCACAATACAATTACTCACGCCGAAGGTATCGGATAATAAGAATTGATTGATTAATAGTGATTGCTTAGTGAATCCGAGCACGTCAACAGGTCTCATTCGTCCCGTAAGTATACTACATGTTTTCGAGAGGAATGGTATTCCCTTGCTGGATGGCGAGATATGGTTCACACCTACACGTAGACTTTCGGAGTTTTCCCCACCGGGACAAGCATTAAGCTCCCGACCGGGGATTCGCGATTCGACAGAGCTCCACAAGGCTCCTCTGCTCGTCCTCTCTGCGCGTCCGCCCCACTCGACCTCCTTTCTCTCCCTCTCGGGTTGTTTTACAGTCAATTTTTATATTAAATAATTGATATATCACACTACAGAACCGTTTTTATACCTTAGACGTATTTTCTTGATAAAATTATTATGAAATATTTCAGAAGAATATTTTTATTTCTTTATTTTTGGACTTACGAAACAATGGAATCATAGAATAAATATATAATGATGTGGATTAAGATATTGTGCAGTATGGGCATGAAAAATGCTCTTACTAAAATAATAATATCAGCATCTACTCTTAATCGATTTCAACTTGAATCTGTGGCTTGAAAACTTTCTGGTAGAAACGGAAGTTTTTCTGTGGAATGCATTGTACTATTTTTTCGACATCGGTTATTTTCTTTCCTCTCTTTGGGAGAACAACTAAGTCATATATTTTTTTGAAAGGGAGATCCGGACCTGCCTTCCCGTTTGTCAACATGAATAAGTACTTGATAAGCCCATCAATATTTGTACTCACGTGCCACGAGTTAATGAAATTATTATCTATCATGCGTCAGTTGTTTTACTTAAAAAGAGTAACACCAGTCTCACAATAAAGACTGGCAGGACATGCAAGACACTTGGTTGTCTTCTTAAAGTAGTTCGACCACAAGGTTTTGAAGTCCAATGTCCTCTGTATTCTGATAATACTAGTTCTATGTGTAAAAATAAGCAACTAGTCTTGAATTTCTTTCTTTTTCTTTCTCTTTGATAGACATTAGAATTTTTAGTTAGCGATATAATGGCATGCTTTAAGCTGGAAGCATTTAATTTATACACCGATCTGTAGATTGTAAAACAACAAAGAAAATGTATATCTCAACTCTTTTTACGAAACAAGTGAATTTATTTCCCTTTTAAAATTACCTATTCAATTGATATATCTGCACAAATTATAAGTAAAATTAAACTATTATTTAAGGAAAGAAAGTTATTAGTAATAGAAATCCATTACTTTTAAACAGAATAGTCGTTGCCTAAAGAAAGATAAAGGAGTTGCATCGGAGGTCCATCGCTGACTCCTCCTAATGGACTGTTAGGGCGTCCACACTCAAATATGTCACTTCGCCCCCAATTATTTCGACGTCGCCGCCATATCACCGCACGGCCAGTGTTAAACAACGCCGTCACTCTGTCCGAGCAGTAAAACGAGGCGATACAAATCGCACCCAACGTCACGCGACGCGGCGTCACAGCCCCGTCACACACAGCGTTGCCAGGTCTCCGGTCGAGCAGCGCGCCACAGCGCAGCACAGCGCAGCGCAGCGGAGAGCCATAAAGAGGGGAGCTGTCGATATATTTTTTGGCAGCGTCGTGAATATTTAAACGCCCGCTGGCGCATCGCGTGGCAACGGCTGTTGTGTCCCCTCGCGCGCGCCCGCTCGCTCGCTCGTCTGTCTGTCGGCGCGTGTCTCTTTGCTTCGCCTCGCTTCTTCCGCTGAAAAATTCTGGACGTGTCGGTTTTGTTTGGGAAAAGCGCGCTCGCCGCACTGAGCGGGGAGCTTTTTGACAGCTAGTTTGAAACGCTGTGTGTGCAGCTCTACAATCTTTCAAACTAGAGAATTGCCTCGGGGAACTACGCGCAGAATTTTGATAGCTGCTGTGACGTGTCGTGGTGGAGCTGGTGGATTCTTCCGGAACTTACACCGACTACTCTCTTAAGCTACTTACACTACTCTCTGAAGCTAGGAACATACATGACTTTAAAAAATGGTCATCTTTAACGAAAAAATATAAGAGCTGTCACTTTCGGCTGATGCTTTCAAAGAAATGAGTAAATTCCTACACTTGTACTTGTAAGTAGTTGTTTTTGTAATTAATATATTTGATATGTCATGGCCTTAATCTTAAAACAATCATCAAGAACCGTTGAGGTTTGCTTTTTGTTTCTTTGGTTCCCATCATTTAGTATCGTTCATTTTAACATTCTTTTGAAGAACAACGAACTATATATGAAGATGTTGTTTTGCGATATGGCCTGTTTTTTTCGCAACCCAAGTTCCCTTATTCTTTATCTACGTCTTTTTCCTCCATTTTTCTTTTGTCCATGGCTTCAGATATTGCCATGTTCAATTAATACCCTTCTGTATTTATAATTCTTAAAATTTTTGGCAATGATAACTTTTAAACTGAAATGTTGATTTTTGATAAATTTTAAAAATTTGTATGCCATGTATTCTCTATGTCGAAATATTACGTAATGGTTTGATTGGATACTAATATTAAACTGTTCTTACATTTGTAGTACTTTATGGCCATTGAAAAAAAAATTGTAACCTTTGTTAGTACTTTAGGAAACCCCCTTTTTAGTTTATGAAACGTTGTATTAATAAATGTAAAATCGAAAAACAAACATCAAACCTGTTTTCACTGAAATGTGAATTACCCTACTGGGTCTTCCAACTGATCACAATATATCAGGGATATACAGGATTTTATACTACAAAATAATAATGTAAAGTATTAAATAATACCTAATAATAAAGCATTATTCTCTGAACTCCAAACCTAACAAAAAAGAAAGAGTGAGAAAAAAGTAATTATCAATCCCACAGTTCAGATAAATTCCGAATATCCGTCTCCTTGTATTTCGCGGGTCGTGTTCAAAACCCTTCGTTTCAGAAGTTGGCGGTACCGACAGATAGCCGCCTATGCCACTATGTTGGACATTTAGGGTGGCCTGTAAGGCTGCCTCAGGTGTATGTAAGAACGTAAAATGAGAAGTCGAACATAAGAACGTTCATTCATTTTCTAGCATTATTCACATTTTGTTTTCTCCGTATTCACTTGGAATTCTTGAAGTTTAATAAGTTCCAAGGCAATACTGTACGTATGTTTTCAAATGTATTTTTAAAAATACGATAGTTTGAATCAAAATTTAAATGAAACCTTCAGCGCGATTCTTCTCTTGACTTTCACTACCCATTTCTTGCTCTCGCAAATAATACGCATTGTCAACGAAATTTGATAGAGCGTCGAGCTATGTAAGAGCGTCGAACGTGTTTCTCGCTTGAATGACGCGATCAGCTGTACAGCTGCTTTGGCAGTTGACTTGTAACAATTATTGCTAATATTCTTACATAGACAGCAGATATTTTTCACGAAAAAGCGACAATTGGAAAATCGAGAGGAATTTGGAAACGTGCTCGCTTCGGCTTGAGCAGCGCTGCGCCGCGCTCTGGTAGCCACGTTGCAAAGCAGTTTCGACGCGTTTATACTTTGGACCTTCGCTTTGTTTTTACTCTGCTGTTGGCAGATTTTGAGGAAAATTTAAACAATCTCGGAGGTGCGGCGTTCGAAATGTACACTCATAGCTTATACCAATTAAAATTGTATGTACACTCACTTCTTATAATTTATACCAAAGAAACATTACAATTGTTTCTATTTCATATTATGGGGCAAATTTGACTTATTTTCGGGACATATGTAATATCCTTTATTCATAACTATCTCAAATATGACATTTTACTTTCTCGTACTCGTATTGTCATTCTCGTATTCGTACGTATAAAGGATGTAGAATAGATAAAGTTATGTAATGCTGCGGAAATTCGATTTCGAGATTTCAATGGAAACACACGTTTTGGAGACCTATGATAGCGAAAGAGCGTTTGGTTCTTGTCTTTTCTCAAAAGATCCATCCGTCTATCTCCTACCCCGACTGTCGTATGTGAAAATGACGGCATTTCGACATTTCCTCAAAAACGGCTCTAATTTGTTTCTTCTTACCTTTTCAAAGGATAGTGGTAAATGCACTGTTTATGATGACATAAAATTAATTTTGCTGTTTCTCTCATATTTTTTTTATTTCTCAATTTTTTTCTCTCTCTGAATTTTGAAGATTGAAAACTTGTAATAAATTTTCAAGAGACAGTGCGAATAAAGCGTCAAAAAATATTTATTCCCACACAAAGCACCCGTCAATCCTAATTCACCTTCACTCTAGGATCTCCTAATAGAAGTGAAGGGCCCGACCTCATAGCTTTCGCGGGAGGTCGAATTATTCATAGGCGCCCAACGCGGCGCTTTCAATCACGAGTCACAGCGCCCGCCCCGCCCCCTCGCGTCAATCAGGGCGCAGCCGGCTTTTTCTAACGAGGCTGGCGTGAGCGGGGCGGGGACCGCGTGGCCGGGGGGCGGGGGGCGGCAGCGGGGAGGGACTGGTCGGGCAGGGGGGAGCGGGGCGGAGGGGGCGGGACGGTACCGGGTGAGGCGGAGCAGTGAAGCGAGAGGGCAGTCGCGGCAGTAACTCCTTGGCTGCCGCTGCTTTATGGCGAGGAGGCTGGGCGAGCGAGCGGGTGAGCGAGCACCCAGCGGGTCACCCGGCCACTGGCATGATGTGTGCGAGCTGTTCGTATATTTCTCGCGCGTAATGGGTGTCACTTCCTACGCGTCTTTTTTATATACGTCGCTGCGCTCGCCGCCTCCCGCCGCCCGCCGTCCGGCACTCGCGTTCACCCCGCTTGCGCACACACAGCAGCCACCGCCCCCGCAGCCCCCGCTTCTCGACGGACGCAACTTCTCTGTGGCTACTCGCCAGCACTCGCCGCCACCAGGTGCTTCCGCCGCAGCCCGCCAGCGCTCCCGCTACCACTCGCCAAGGCCCTCTGCCACCCGCCCGACAACCCCTGCAACCACGTGGAGCCACCTTCCACCATCATCCAACGCAACCGCCGCTTTCACCTACTCTGACCCGCCATTCCCTGCCACGCTGCCCAGACACAGCCCACAATCTGTCCGGTGCAAGCCAACAGTACTGCGATTATGATGGATTTTGCTCGTCTCTTCTGTCACTGCCTCGACCACAACATAACTGTTTCAGTCGCCACCATATTACGTAGCGTCTACTTCACCGACAAATCCACCACCAAGTCTGCTACTGAGATCCTTTAAAACCAACCCCACGATTCCACCCCCGTTCCCACCACAGCTTTCCCTCGACCACCCTATAGTGGCGCTGTCACCGCCATCACCACGAGCACCGCCGCCGCCGCCGCCCAACGGCGGCGCGGAGCCGCGCCGCCGCCTCGGAGCCGCGCGGCCGCCTCGAGTAATGGCGCGGAAGGGTCAGCCTGTTTTCCAAACGATTTCTCCGGCCGCCCCCGCCCCGCCCCGCGCCGCCCCGCCCCGCCCCGCCCCGCCCCGCCCCGCCCCGCCCCGCCCCGCCCCGCCCCGCGTGATGCGCTTATGAATACGTTGCGACGCGGCGCCTGAAGCTCAAACTGAAGCTCTGCCTCCCAACGCGGAGACAAACGACACGCGCTCTCCTGCGAGGCGGGTACGCACCTACTTCATGCACTAAACCGTTAACCATTTTGTTAATGTATCTGGATGAAAGTTGCTTTTGGTATATACGAGAATACTAATAGTTTCCGAACATTTTTATAACACAGGGTAGATCGCGACACTTTAGCACCTCCTGCAATTTTTGAACGGTTGAAGTTCCTGCAATGCTGTTTTCATGGCTGCTCACGAGGGAAGCGGGCTCATTGATGCCTGTGATCATTTCCATTTTATCACTTGTATTTTACGAGATATGGAAGTAACTTTTTTAAAATGTACCTATACATAATTTTATTCTATCATAACGAGCGTAAAAAGATGAATCCAATGATTTCATGTCATCACATCTTAGATAAGCATTTTTCGAGCAATTTAGATTTTGTGCGCCTCGTCTTTAACGAATATTGTAACGCCCTCATGGCAAGGAGGGCGCTGCATGATCTTGCGCTGTGCATGCTTACATTCCCAATATCCGTTAAATTGGACCCCAAATAAATCTAAATTACTAAAAAAATGTGTATCTAACATTATTGGATTAGTATTCTTACGGCCGACATGATAGACTAAAAAATATGTACAGTTCCGTTTGAAAATAACAAAGTTACTTCAATATCTCGTATAATATAAGTCATAAAATGGAAACTAATGCATACATCAATTAACCTTAATCCCTCATGCACTTATGTGAAAAACACATTTCAATAACTTCAACCGTCGAAAAATTACAAGAGGTACCAAAGGTTCGTGACTCTCTCTCTACATTTGAATCAGTGCGCCCAGTAGCAACCCTGCATTTAAACCAAACTACAATAAATAATTTCCAAAAATAGCGCTTTCCAAGAAGTATCACTATGTTGCGAAAAAGCAATACTCTCGTTTAACACTGCAATAAATCAAATATCTACAAAAACACTCTTCACGAATACTACAATAATATAGTGTAGTATTTATACAATACAACAGTGCCCTACATATGAAGAAAATTTAAAACATGCTGTTATTACATAATAGAAAAAATTGAATAGCAAATATTGAATGGCAGTCGTCCTCTTCTGTGGAGCCTTAAAGCCACATGACGTCAGTAGTGACCCACTGGGTATGAAAATTCAGTCGGTAAGCACAGTGTGTGAATAGGCGTCTTAGCGCAAAGAAACACTTGCATTTTTCTGTCAAAATCAAAACCCATCGTTTTCGGATTTTCGCAGAGTTTCTGATTATATATATATATATATATATATATATATATATATATATATATATATATATATATATACTGAAGAACTAAAACCAGTGGGTACAGCCATGTGTATTGAAATAGATATCTGGAATCAATGAGAATCATTGCGCTCCGGGCTGCAATGACTATAAGTCAACCAGAGTCTGGCACAGTTGTTAGATCGGTTACTGCTTCTGCAATGGCAGGTTACGATTTAAGTGAGCTTGAACGCGGTGTTATAGTCGGCGCAAGAGAGATGGGGCATAGCATCTCCGGGGTGGCGATGAAATTTAGAATATCTCCGTACGACCATTTTACGAGTGTACCGTGAGTATCGGGAATCCGGTAAAACATCAGACCTCTGGCTTCGCTGCGGCCGCAAAAAGATCGTGCAAGGACGGAACAGACGACGACTGGGGAGAATCATTACAAGTGACAGAAGTGCAACCCTTCCACAAATTGCTGTAGATTTCAATGCGGGGCTATCAATAAATGTCACCATTCAACGAGACATTATCGATATGGGGTTTCAGAGCCGAAGCCTCGATGACTGCTCGACAAAAAGCTTTACGCCTCGCCGGGGCCCGCCAACACCGACGTTGGACTGATGATTGGCAACGCGTTGCCTGGTCTGACGAGTCTCGTTTCACATTGTTTCGAGCGGACGGACGTGTTCGAGTATGGCGACAAGCTCATTAATGCATGGACCTGCATGTCGATGGGGCTGTTCCAGCCGGTGGAGCCACCGTGATGCGTGTGCAGTTGGGGTGATATGGAACCCCTGATACGTCTAGACAGGACTTTGACCGGTGACACGTCCTGTCTGATCATTCACGACCATTGTCCATCCCAGCGAACTTTGCTACTGAGTGGCTCCAGGAACACTCTTCTGAATTTAAACACACTTCAACTGAACACCTAAATCCCCAGACACGAACTTTAGTGAGCATATCAGTGATTCCTTTCAACGTGCTGTTCAGAAGAGATCTCCACCCCTTCGTACTCTTACGAGTTTATGGGCTGACCTACTGAATTCATGGTGTCAATTACTTCCAGCGCTACAGCACTTTAGACATTAATCGTGTCCATGCCACGTCGTGTTGCGACACTTCTGCGTCCTTACGGGGGATGTATACGATATTAAGTAGGTGTACCAATGTTTTGGCAGTGGAGGCGAAAGTGTGTACCAGGTGCATATATAAAAGGTAATGTGCGTATTTGTGTTGCACGTAGACGCAAAAACTACTCAACCGAGTTCGCTGAATTGTTTACACTTTTCTATTATTAGTAATTCGGGTGTTTAAAGAGTGGTGTGATTTAAATCGGTCATGTGGGACGATATTGATGATTCGTTTATGACGATTCAAGCGCCCCTGATCTCTACGCAACCCGCCGCACAGTTAAGGAGTAAGCGAGTCTTCACTGCATACAAGTATTCTGCCCTGTGATTGTGAACCATCGTTCGCAATTATTACTTGAATATCGAACAAGTAAATAAAATTGCTCCAAGATAGTATCTTAGCAAACGCAAGCCCAAATTTAAGGGAGAACGTATTAACACTAGGATGCATCTACATCCAATTCCGGCACATAGAGCGAGACTTCTTCTTTGAAGCCTTGCTATCTTGTGACGTCAGCTGTATCGTGCAGCAGTGCCGCACTGAATCTGAGAAATAAATCGCCGAATCTGAGAATAGACGAAAAAACAGAATGAAAGCAATGACGCATTTTTAGTCAAAATTTCATTGCTTTTGTATCTTAACGGGGTTCTTGGATATCATATGAAACTATGGTCACTTTTTTGTATCCAGAAACTATAGATTTTAGTAAGCATAGTAATTAGCATTATATTTATTTGCAACAGCAATATATGTATTGTAACATTTGTAATGTTGCATTGATCTGATAGTTCGAGAAATAATTTTGTGAATATCAAGGAACCACCTTCAATTACAGCCGAATCCTCGATAGATCTTTTGGCCTTCGTTCATCGTATTATGTTACTAGTATTAACTGGCACACACTATATCTCCTCGATTTTAAGAAAGGTACAATTTTCTTAGAAATATTTGACAGATTTTACGGTGCTCCTTTCTTATCCAAGTAGGTTTCTGGTCCGATAATCATGTTATCCTCCTTGAATTTACAAGTACTAAAGAATTGAGATTAAAACTATTTCATTACGAGCTTTTATTTCAAAACCAACAATTCGGAAATTAAAATAATAGCATTTTGCTGTAATTTACTTCTTTCCATTTTCTTTTGTATGGAAAATAAATTCTGTATTTTTTCACTCTATTTTCTTCCAACATCTTAATCCCGTGCAAAATCCCCGATGGTAGAGCAAGACATAATGATTTTGTTCACTCAATGAATACATCTTTTTAAGCCATAATTTTTACATTTTTAGAAGAGTGAAATAATAGCATGTTTTCAAAACGTTTCAGAAATATCTATTTAGAATTATTGGAAACACACTGGGTAAATTTGTTTTTGTTGTCTTCTTTTGCACATATTATAAAATGAAACCAGACAACTTTCATTCATATATTTTTGGTTATGAGATCACATAATAGAAGGGTAATAAACAACTTTTTCCAAAAAATATTTTTTGCATGTGTATGTCTGTCAGAGGCGATTTACCTCAAAACTTTCTTGATACCGAATTCAGAATGTTTTTAAAAAGACATTTCGAAATGATTGTAGTTCATTTATTTAATTGCCATTTAGAATCCCACTGAAAAGAAAGAACAGCTCGATAATCAACCTTTTTTTTCCTCCTACACAGTAGTATTTTATGTAATTATTTTATAATGTTAAAATTTGTTACATGAGGACACGAGCGTCATTTTGAAATTTGTTCAAATACAATAAAGCAATATTATAAACGAGTTCCATACGCATATTTTGTATAACAGCATTATGAATTTACATGAAAATCAAACTTAATTTGGCGAAACCACTTTGTAGGGTCATCTTGGATACTTGACAGGCACGGTGCGAGAGAACTGTGGTCGGCTGTTCCATTTACCGCTTCCTCCACGCGATTCGCTCGCTGCGTGGTTCGGTATGGCTAAATGTGCCATGACGCAATCATTCGTGCCGTAAAATCTAATCCATATCTCGTACGTCGAAGCGCCATAAGGTGCCCTTTTTGTGAACGATTTCTCGCAAGGGAAATGTTCGTTTATAATGCCGGAATGCAAAAAAGGAATTCAACGACGTCGCCTCGATGTTTATTCGCTTTTCTCTGACCGAGCAACAGCCAGCGGCGCCAGCGCGATTAAAATATATTACAGGTGGAGCCCGGAGTCCGTTTTACTCGAACGGAAAGCGTGAAATTTATTGTGGCGAAGATAGCATCTCCGGGAACCGCGTACAAATTCTGCCTTCCGCCGCCATTTCGCACCAGGTGAAACAATTGCTAGGGCCGCCCGCGGCGCCGCGCCGTCTCGCTGAGATAGCTCCCTCGCAAGGCAGTAATTCAGCGCGGCTGGGGGCGCAGCAATTGCGGTTGGGGGATATTTATATCGAAGGCTCCCGATTTCTCATTCGCTGCACTGATCGTTGGACTCCGTTGCCAGCGCAGTTGCTGCCCTCTGTTGTTATTTATGCGAAACGACTGGAGAATGAGTAGGGTGTAGTACATTATTTTGTGGAGGAGATTGGATTAATGGATTTGGATTAATGTAGTAATGCTTGGAGTTCTCCCTCGAGGATTTTTTTCTCTGAAAAAGAAATCCCATTATTTGCGTCTGGAACTAATGGTTGTGTTAACATACTATGCGTGGTTATCAAAACAACTACTTCTATTAGTGTAAAACTCAAATTAGCTTTAAAAATGCTGAAGTGATGTTGCAAGCAACTGTTACGATATTTGGAGTTTGACAAATTGCAGATATCTGCCGACAATCAGAAAGAAAGTTTTTTTTCATAAATAACCAATAAATGAAATTGTAGCTTACCTGAGCCAACTGGTGGTGTGTTTATTTTTATTATTTCTAGTAAAAACAAGGTTAAGAGGATGAAGCACAATATTTTTAAGATAAACAAATGTATTTATGTTTTACTTCAAAACATAATGTTAGTGCCGATCCGATGGCCGGGATTGCCAAGGCAATAATGCCGTAGTGGTCTCGATCCGAAGAATCGCGGGTTCGAGTTGTATTTATGTTCGTCTTTTCAATCCCCATCACCACCATATTTCATCTAGTTCACAATTATCCATAACCCTAAAACCAACAGTAGTTGCTAATTACCTAGATGTTAACCTTCAGTAACAAAAAATATAAGTTTTCCAGTGTTCGACATTTTATTCATATATATATATATATATATATATATATATATATATATATATATATATATATATATATATATAGGCCCTATCGCAATTCGACAAAATGACTTACCATCATCGCAAGTACGATATTAAAATTATTAAAATAGTTATAAATTTAGAATATAGTTAACTTTCTCCATCCTTGGCTTCAGATATATTTGTGTTCATGGATCTTTTCTTGAACAAACATTTCTAGGAACTGGATTTCTAATAATATTTTAAAATTAGATGTTTTTCCTCGGTTGCCGTGTTTTCGGAATTCTAACTATCAGTCTCTGATCAAATCGATTACGTACATCCTAGTATTTTTTTAATTTTTGAGTACAATAGTAAATAAAATAACTTGAAATAAACATTCGTATTTTATCATCATGCTGTAACTTTTTAATAAACGCCACCTTCCTTAAGTAATAGGGAAATTTGATTTCCCATATTCATCATCAGTAATAGTAATAATAATAATAATAATATTAATAATAATAATAATAATAATAATAATAATAATATCGCCTTGTAGTGAGTCTTAGGCCCCAGGCCTGCTCTTCCGCCTAACTACTTTAATGAATTTACAATTTGAAAAATTACATTTGAAGCCTTCGAACGTAAGCAATATTAATTGACATTTCATGTTACAGAAAAATAATTCAATTTGAGACTACCATCTACATGAAATTATCTGTATGTGCCAAGAGTATTTATTGACATTTTCTTGTTAATTCTTGAAATTTTTCAAAATGGAATACATTGGCGCAAGAAACATTCTTGGAAATGAGATACAAGAGAGCTACTACTTATCCCACTTAGAACCAATAATTCTAATTTCGCCCGAAATGTCAGTGGTAATCGTTTATGCCCGAAGTGCCTCAACTGTGAACACGATAAAAAGAGGGGTATATTATGTGGGGTGTAGGTTACGAAGCTCACTGTAAAAATGCATCCCGTGCAACCATGCCCACTTGTGTTGAAATAGAGCAGAGATCCGTCGGCTGCCAGACTTTCCGCTGACAATGTATTCAAAGGCACGTCGATCACTTGGTTCTTCCTCACATGCATAAAGAATGAGGTGATGCGAAAGGAGGTCACGCGATGGAGGCAGCGCTGTCGACTTGAAGGGAAAATGATGACACAGAGGGGCCATGTCGTGGATGAGGCACATTGGCATGCAGACAATGGAAGCGACGGCCTTTAGTTGAAGAGATGGAAATAAGGGAAATCTGAAGGGAATTTGATTACTTCCGTGTCATAGACCTTCATGTCATGCAACTTCCTAGAATACAATAAGAGACCGTTTCATAACCTGAAATAAAACTTCTCACAGATTAAAAATTAATGATCTATACTATTATAAAATAAACATACATTTACAGTATATATTAGCGGTCACTGGCTTGGCGTAGAGTTTTACAAAATAAAAGAACTTGTCACTAAAACGGACAATTTGCCAAAAAACAATGTCGACCAAATTTACAAAATTTAAACATCAAAATTACCAAATACATAATACTCAAGAAATCAAGAAAAACACTATACGACACTTAAATAGATTACATTAAATGTAATAAGAAAGTAATGAGTTGCAGTCGTCATTTTAGAAAGGTGGGAAATAAGCAAAGGCTATAATGGTTCTACAAAATGTTACATTTTTCTCTTAAATGATAGTTTCCTATTCCCTTTAGTTAGGGTAGGACCCTCTTCCCATCCGCCATCTATCGGCGTCCAAAGGTTCTGCATTGGTCTCTCGGGGCACCAGCGAATAGATCCTCGCGATCCTCCCGCATTGCGCATCTGGCCCTCTTCGCCCCAAGCGCTTCGTTGTGTGAGCTTGGGAGCCCGTCGCCCCACAGCGAGGTGCGTCTTCGTTGCTTGGGTTTTGCCATCCACGACGTCGCCAAGACATTATGGAACGATGAGGGCATTGCTGGGAAGTGCGGCCACGCCACGAGCACTCGTTGAAGCTGTCGCGCCCCACGCGGGTTTCGTGGGCTAGTTCAGTGCCTGCGAACATGCATCCCACAGTATTAAGAGGAATTGTAATACGCTGACGTTATGAAACATTATAATATTACGATAAAGAAAATAATATTTCTAAAACTGACATTTTTATGCTTTATTCATCTAGGTATTTTACCATTCCCTTGTCTCTTCATATATGAATCAGTGGTTTTTGTCAAAAATGACTTACTTAATGGTGGGAATATATTTTCAGCAAACGCCGTTGTCTATAACTACAACACTCGACGTAGTAATCATATTCATCAGGTAACAGTATCAACAGCTCACTACAAAAAATTCACATATAATACATGCACATTATTTTAAAACACCTTGCCAGATGACATTAAACAATTAAATTCGATACAAAAGTTTAAGTCATCAGTAAAATCTTTTCTGCTGCACAACTGTTTCTATACAATTAGAGACTATACCGAGCATCCAAAAGGAAAATAATATTAATTTTAACAATGATATTTAATGCATTATACCATTTGGATTGTATAATTGTAAAAAACTTGTAACGAGTATTGTACTTCAGATTCTGGGTCAATGACCCCCATCTCCATCAGGTTTTCTTCCAGTTTCCCTGATCCTCGAGCAAATGCTGAGATGGCCCCTTGTTTTGCTTCTGGACATAAATGTAACTCCAAATTAACGTCTCCCCATAGCACGTCACTCATAGTTTTTAACTGTTGTTGACGTAAATAAATAAAGAAAGAAATATGCAGCCGGTAATATGCTTTGCAACATTAAGTACATAAATCACAATTACCATGACATAATTCGTTTACACAGAATCACTCCAAGTGAAGTTCTTTAACATTAAAATCTGGCAATACTACACTCGTTAATTAGCAACTTTTTTCAAAGAAAATGTTGATTCATGTAATATTTACATTGAAGAAATTATGTTTTGCAACAAACAGTATAGTTTTCCCATGTTTTCAATTTTTAGTCAAATAGTTTTTAAAATGAAAAAACACCACGGAAGTGCAAAATCGCCTATCATAAGAAAATGTTCGTGAGAAAATCTGGAGACAATAATGAAACAATGGTATTTGAGCGTTCCTGAAAATGCGCAATTTTGAAGTTCTTTTATGCAGAGAATGTCGTGAGACATCAAGAAACTTAAGACACTAATTCAACTACAAATTGAAGATTAGTAATTTTTCTCTTAATGAAATCTGATCTTCAGGATTATGTGCATAAGTGTGTGTACCGGGTACAGCTTTTTAAATAAACCAGGACATTATTCTGTTTCGAATGAAGGCAATTTTAAAGACATGTTCTGATAATCGGCACTAGTTTCTTTCTTTAATAATTTTATGAAAATAAAGTACGTTAATGAATATGGCGCAGGGCCGTTTTGGTATGTTCTCAATATTTTCGAAAATTGCAAAAAATTACCACTTGAAAATAGAGATTTGTACATTCTCAAATACATGTGTATTTAGGAGTAATACACGTAGTTTAGAAAAAAAATATGTTCTGTTGCGGAAAATGTATTTTGAGATTTGTTCGGAAATACCTATTTTGGGGTTCCCTTAGAAACGAAAAATCGTTGTTTCTTTTGTTTGTTTTTTTGAAAATGCCCGTCTGTCTCTTTGTCTGTTCCTCTGTGAACAACAATAGTCTTTAATTATTCGTAAGATTTTTTCCAAAATTCATATTCCCCGATCGATTTGTTAGACTTAAAACTATGTGATTTCCAAAAATATTCTCTAAATTAGCCCCTGGGACATTCTCTAATATTTCTAAAATATTTTTCCAATTTTTTCTGAAAATTTCTTCTTTCTTTTTCTTGTCAGAAAAGAGTGAAATGCACGTATAAACAGAGGTTATGTTTACGGGGCTTTATGAGTAAGAGCAAAGACTTTTTAACACATGGGTGTTTGCTTACGAGTCGAAAAATGTATTTTCATCACCAGAGCTTGCATCACCACCAGAGAACTCACATAAAGAAATAACTCGCTACATATTCTTTACGATCGGGCACCTCACGAGATATGAGAACCATACGTTCACATTTACCACATCTACACAGACAACACTCATCTTCCAACCATTAGTAGTTCCCACCCCTCCTCTAGCTACCCACCTAAAGTCCAAGAGTTACTGGTAAATGTAAATCTCCTCACATCCCGAGTATATACAGTTGACGAGCTGGCCTCTCGTTATGAGAACATCGGCATCTCACACTACGTCTTGAGCTTTCTCGATACTAAGATAAGTTTGGAAAGCTGTACTTCAGATGTTTCGTGTCTGGAGGAAGATTATAACGCTTCTTCTTCATGGAGACCTTTTACTCTACTCTCGCTTGAGATTCTGGCTGAGAATCTGACCGGATTCAGCCGCAGCGCCTGCCGGTACAAGGTTGCTATTGCCTCCTGCGCCTCTGCAATGGAATTTGGTTTGAGCCTACCTTTCGTGGGAATTGGCGCGAAACCATGTTCATCCCAATACTTAAGAAAGGACAAGGTAAATCAATCCCTTCAGACCACTTCTCAATCTCGCTCTCCATCTGGTTTGGTCCTTGGAACAAAGAATCTTGCTAACGTCTATCCAATATAATTCCAGAAGATACCGTTCAACCATGGACCATCAAGCTTCTCTATCGACACATATTACCAATTCATGTGTGTTACGACACATTGTTGCCGATTTTTCTTTGACATTGAGAAAAACTGTGACGCCACCTGGGGGTAAGACATCCTTCGCACTCTTCAGTCTTGGGGATATATGAGTCTTTGGGGATTTACATGACTCCCACTTCTCTTGGGCGACTGTTTATCTTCATGGTCTTTCCGTGTCCGTTTTGGACAAAAAATTAACATACAGTCACCAGCTGGAAAAGGGGATCACCAGATATCTGTTTTGGGTGACACTGTTTTTCATTGCCATAAAGAGTTTAACTGCGGTCGTGCTAGCACCTAAAAGCATAATTGCAAAGCATTTTTGTGGATGCTTTTGCAATATTTATTCATTTAGCATCGTCAATGTTCTCCAAAGACAACTCCAAACGGCCCCTCACAAATTACGGAAGTGGAGCATCGCTTTGACAACTAAATCTACTGCAAGATATATCCCATGAACGGCGTACACTTTCCGACCTCTCTCTTGGAGGCCATCAGCTCCTTTACTCCGAATCCGCCAGGTACCTAGGGCTGCCGTTTAAAAGCATCTGGCGTACAATGCCAAATCAGTAGTTCGCAATACAGATGTTCCTCCCCAATAAATTACGTTTGGAGGGCACTAGATACTTCTCGAGAAATAATTTAGATAGATTGAAAAATTGTGTTTTTTTATATCTATTTCTTTTCACTATAAACCCACTTCTAGTATAATACACTTTCTTCATGTTTCAACGCGGATATTCCAGAAAAATAAAGTGAAGCTTCCGCCGCTGGAGTTCGTGGCTTCTTGGCTGTCCGGGAGACGCCGCTTTCTAGGCTCAGGAGCCAACGCTTTGGAAGCCATTCTGCGACCTTCCTCAGGGCGAAATGCGTGCAGATGGTCAGCGCACGAGTTAATGTAGAGTTAGGTTCCCCTCCACTAGTCAGCCGATTGGCGGGTGTTCCACCAATGCGGAGAGCGCGTCGGCTAATCAGGGACGGCCTCCCAGGCGGGGAAGAGAAGGCGTTCCGCCCTCGGTTTTTCTGATTTTTTTGTTTTCTAAATACAAGACACTTTTGACGGTAAGTAAAAAAATATATTTTCAAGAAAAACTTTACTTTTTTAATTTGATACGGCAGAATCACTGCCTCTATGAGGAGCCCAAAACCCTACACACACACATATACACACACACATATATAGCCGATCAGATGGCCGAGATCGCTAAGGCAGTAGTGCCGGAGTGGTCTCGGACCAGAAGATCGCGGGTTCGAGTCCCGCCTCGGGCATGGGTGTATTTGTGTGTGTTTGTATGAGTGTGTCGTCCTTTGACCCCTCATTATCATCATCATTTCATCTTTCATACCCCGAGGACTAACAACCCTGGGGGATAAAAATCGGATCCAGCTTAAATGCTGGTCCCCCAAAGAAGTGTTCGCAAGCACCTGCCACCGTGATATTAAATGAAAAACTGAGCCACTGTAAATGCAGGTTGCTTGCTCTGCGTGGTCCTAGTCGGCCGAAACGAAAATAATAATATATAACGTTACTAATTATTTGATATGGGTGCTAGTTATAGATATTAAAGCGTCCTTTTTAACTTAGTCAATCAATCAAACAATCGTTCGTCACTACAGCCACTTCTATGATTGGCTTCACCACCACATTTGGCTTTCCAAACTGTCACAATTTCCGTAAACGCCCCGTCACCGTTTCCTCCTTCAAACTCGCCACCGTCACTGCAAGTGTCACCCCCATCACTACCTCCACAGCTGTCCCCACCTCTCCCGCCCTCTCCCCCTCTCCCTCGAGCTCTGCGAGTTGGTAGTTCCTTTGTTTGATGCGCGCTGTCAAACCGGCGACGACTCAGACTTCGCACCCAATCTCCGGCCTCGGGCGCCGCGACGCGGAGCGTCCCAGCGCGGGAATAAACTTTGGGGCGCGCCCCCGGCCGCCCCTCCGCCCTTCCGCGCCCCACACCGCCCCGCCCTCGCCCCCGCCCCCGCCCCCATGCCCTCTCCCCCACCACCGTCACCATTCCGCGAGAAGTGGCGCACAGCATCAACTGATGTTACTTCAGTGTCTCCGACCGAGACGTCGTACGATCGAGTCCCAACGGTGTCAGGATTTTAGACTGGCTACATAGCGAAGTCCGATTCAGCCGCTGTTTGGAGGATAATTCTAGCGGCCGGCTGCTCAGATCAACAACAGGCGAATGCCGAAGTGGTCCCCTCTGGCCACGGTTCCCGCGCGGTCTTCCTTTATCCACCCTCAGCCCTTACACACACTTACAATATTATGTACTACAGTATCACACGCGCCGGGAGACCGGTCGGGGGCTTAGAGCTGCTCCAGGCTGGGACGGTACCTGGTTGTGCCAGATGGTGGGAGATGCCTAGTTGAGGAAAACCCCGCTAACAGATGGTAGGTTGGCGCCGGATGTCGCCATACAGCGCGGGAAGACCACCGCTATCTCCCAAGCAACATCACGCACTACACTTACGGGACTACGGCCTTGGTAGCTGACTCACCCGGAATCACGAACAGTCAATCAATCCATCGCCACCTTCACGACCACCGCCTCCGCCACTGGCGCTCTTCGCGACCGCTGCCCCGCGCCTTCCCCGAAGCCACCGCAGCTGCCGCCGCCCCACCGACCGGCGCCTCGGGGCCGGCGAAGCGCGCTCTGTGGTGGAGGGGGGCGAGGGAAGTTCGCGAAAGAAGCGTGGAGGGCGGATGCTACGAGACAGAGAACGACCGCGTATTCAACAAGCGAGAAGAAAAAATTGTTTGCGAACACCAAGCAGCAATCGATCTCGAAACATTCACGTCACGGATGAGATGAATAGTAAAGTTACTGAATCAAATGGCTGCCTTAGAAGGTTACCGGGCGAAAGAGAAACAGAAATTGGAAATTAAGTAAGTTGTTAGATGATTTTATGTGAACGTTGTCATTAAAATGATAGGTAATTGAAATTACTTGGTTAATATAATTCGTTAAAATTGTTAAACTGTTTAGGTTGGTGGTAATGATCCTGAAGATTGATAATTCGTATTCCGAATACAGAAAATACATTCACGATTTTGGACACCACACCGGGAGAGGTGGCTCAGGGAATAAACTGATGTCACTGCAGGCCCTTTCACCGGGAGGTCCTAGGTTCGAGTCCCGACGGCAGCAGGACTTTCGATACCAGGTTGTCAGCCAGATCAAATTTGGTCGCTGTCTGGAGGAGAATTCTAGCGGACGGCTGCTCTGATCGGAAGTTTTTCAGGGTTCTTCGATCAACACCAGGCGAATGCCGGAGCAGTACCCAAACAAACGAGCCGCAAACCGCGCGCTATCTTCACTTCCTCTTCATTGCCCTTTTCTCACTGCTTACACACTTACATTCTCGTGCACTACACTACGACGCTTACTGAGAGACCGGTTGTGAGATCACAGCCACCTCCGGGCAAGAAACATCCACTACACTTTCTGGATTATTGACACTAGCAGTTTATGCGTCCCAAATTACCAATTAATCGGACACGCATTCATTCTGACAATGCTTTAGAGAATTCCAGGAACTTTATAACAAAAAATATCCAACAATTTTAACGCATTGTCATCAAAATTCAGTAATCGCTGTGATTTCATTTTAACCTAAAATCGGGGATACAGTTCCACAATTCTGATTCGCTCCCGATTATTCAAAACTGGGAGACATGTACAGTTGAGTATCAAATCATGGGTTGTCTCGGTGCAGTAAATGTACGAACACAGCCCAACGCAACATTTATGATAACGATGATCAAATATGATTCATTATGTATCAATGTTTGCTTTGTAAAATTGTCTGTGATTGGTGAAACAACTGTGCTAAATGAAGTTGCATGGAAATGATAATGCGACGATCTTCGGCTATCTAATACAATTATTATAGAATGGTATTAAAAGTATTTATATACGTCATAAATTACGTAAGATATCTTATTAAACTACGATATTGATTTTGTCTGATAGCCTGTCTAGTATTATAGTAAGATGTTACGAAATGAATATACCTCGAAGTTTTATCCGCCTAGTGAAATAGTCAATGAATTATGATTTTCCTGTAAATATAACTATTCGTCCTGCAAAAGGTGGAAAACTTATATTAATAGTAGACAATAAATCCATGGATTAGTTCAAATACCACAGTGTGAAAGCGATTATTGTTGTTAACAGTGGTACATGGATTATTACACTAGTACCGTAATAGCTGTCGTTACGACCCGAATGCCAGCTTTGTGAAGCTTGACTTTGGATATCCAAAGTGGACGAAATTATTTTGGAAATAACTCTACAAGTTGATGATCGCGACAGCTACGAGGGCGAAGTTAGGCTATCCAACTCGTTAGAGAAAGAAAGTGGTCTAGAGCGGCAGCTGCAGCCCCTGCATCTGGCGCGGGGCTGCTGCGTTTCCCAGCCGGGGTCGGGGGGGGGGGGGGCAGAGTTCGATGGCAAAGGGGAACTGGCCAGCTGCGAGCGCGAGTTGGCGGGGGCGGGGGCGGGGGTGGCGAGGCAGCAGAGAGCCTGCGCCCAGTGGCTCAAAACATCCAAACTAGGGGTGCGAAAACAGCTCGGATTTTCTCGCACGTACTTTCACGTACATTTACGCAAAAAATACTCAAATTTTGTATGTACATGACCATACTTAAAAATTGTACATGACCATATTTGAAAAGCTGCCTTTAAGAAACAGATTTCGTTAAGGGAAAAGCTTTATCTTCATGATTGTAGTTTGCAATTGACGAACAACTGTTTTTTAACGAATATGACACCTGCGTCATTGCCTTAAACGTTCTTCACACTATATAAAAAATTTAAATAAAAACAATGGAGCAATTATTTTTAAAATTTTGAAAATGTCTCAGGTGCTTCATGTAAAGTACCCTCTAGAATTAAAATATCAGTTTCTAATTCCAAAGCCCGCCACATTAGCCAGATCGATTAGAATATTGTGAGAATGTGGACAAAATCGACTGAACGGTGTAGCCATAACAGTTTCGTGTAGCGGCCACTTAGATTGTTTCCATTAGTATGTAAGGGAACACTACACATACGGACAACACACGCACAGACAATCATCCACGGTCGATGCAGAATTCGAGCCCGCGACTCTTCGTTCCAAGGCAACTATGGCCCCACAGCCTTAACGGCCTCGGCTCTCCAGGCCGGCAAGGAATATTTTTATTTTTCACTTTGGCCGCGTTTTGGGCGTTCTGCCCCTAGTGCGCGGTTGCGAGGGCGGGGGCGGGGGCGGGGGCGTGAGACCTCGCCCGCGGCCGAGGCCCAAGTTTTCCCCGACGCCGCCCGTCGTTCGTCGTCTGTCGCGCACGCAGGCGGCGGCGGCGGCGGCGGCGGCGCCGAAGCGAGGACAATGAGGCGACGCGACGCCGTGACGGCGGAGGAGGAGGAGGAGGAGGAGGCGCAGAGGGCTGCGAGGAAGGTCGAAGGGCTCCTGGAGATGGACAAGGAGCGAGAGGAGCGCCCTGGGCTGGTGATGAACGGAAAAGGAGACTTTTATCACGGCAGGCAAGAAACGCGGTTTCCCGAGCTTGTTTTCCGTGTGCGAAATAGCTACTTTTTTCACAGTGCGAAACATCTGTAACGATTTCGAATTGTCTTCTATCTTGACCGACTTCTTTGTTTACTATTTACAGTGTTACGTCACTGACTGGAATCCAATTACTTTTGTACAAGTAATGTATTTCTGGTTATTTGAATTTTAATTCTTTGTTTACTATTTACAGTGTTACGTCACTGACTGGAATCCAATTACTTTTGTACAAGTAATGTATTTCTGGTTATTTGAATTTTATTTCTTTCCCTTTACTTGACGAATTGCGTTTCGCTCATTCGCGCATCGCGTGTTAAAATTTACCAAACGCAACACGAGCCGGGGTAATTCCCGCACTCGTCTCTATGTTCTACGAGAGTAGCGAGGACGACAAACTCGACTAGTGCGTGACTCATCTGCTTCGAGCACTTGTTTTGTTAACTACTATTTCGGTAGCAAAGTACTGAAAGTTCTCATCGAGTCTTCCAACACATTTAAGAATCAGTCAGCCAACCTACTAGTTGCTAATGTATCCATTAAAAAAACGTTTTTGTATTTTCCCATTATGGCCAAATTTTCAGCATTTCGAGTCACTCGTTTTTACAATTCAATAACAAACTGCTTTGAATTGTTGAGTTTTCAGCTTCAGAATATTCTATTTGAATGCAAACAACAATTTACCGGCATATTAGTATCATACATCAGAGATATGTTGTTAATTTATTGATAAAATTTGTTTCTGTATGCATTTATATCATGTGACTTTAAGGGCAACGCTACTTTGCAACATTCTTCATTCAATCAGCAGTCTACCGCACTTTTTCTGACAAAAAAAGCTCAACTTTGTGACAGGACGTTGTCAGTAACTCTCTCGCTACCGCTTACGCAGTAGAGAGAACGTTGTGTAAGCTGCACGAAAAAAGGCAATTTTGTTTCCTAATGCTCCGTTTACATCTATTAAAGGAATACCTAGAGCTCAGATCGTTCAACGGGGAGTAAAAGACTGTCCAAGAAACATTTTTTGGGGCAGAAATTATAGCTACCCCATTAAGCAGCATATTTCTTTAACATCCTTCAACATTATTATTAATAATGCCATTTTTCCAGTGATCATCCCTGCTAAAGGCGAAATCTGTATACGAATTGGCATTAGATGTTAGACATAGTTAACAAAAACTAGTGGTGATAAAACTACACGTGCTTTCTTGGCCGTATTTTCACGATAAAAATCTCATTTCAAAATTATTTTTAAGGATCATACTTCATTAAGTGAAAAAATCTCTATCTTTAATATTTTAGTTGTAGCAAGACTCCGAAATAATATCAACTATCCCATAACACACACTAGACAACAACAGAAAATCAAAAACGATGGAACCATTTTTTTTTAACTTTCGAAAGTTCATTAGAGTACCCCCCAAAATTACAATTTTGGTTTAAATTTCTAGGAACCGTGACGTTGGCCAGATCCAGTGGGGAATGTCAGGTTTGGAGAAAATATGCTGAATAGTTCGCTGAAGAGACGTTTTTGCCGTCATTCGATTTTTAGGAATCAAGAACCCACAAAGCATTGATTCTGGCTACCCCGCGTATTAGAGGACTTTTTTATAAATATAGCATCTGGATTTATTCTCTTTTTCGTTGCCCGGTCCTTATAATAAGTGCTTTTCTATCGAAAATTCGCGGTTTTCAACGCCGTTTTTCTCTACTCCGTAGCGAGAAAGTGAAAATGCAAATGTAAATACATAATTGTGCACGTGAGAAAATAAATTTAAAATTGCAGGAGCCATTTTGTTGTGCGTCGTGCGCACGGCGTGGCGCCGGCAAGGAGGTCGGTGAGGCCGAAGAGGGCCTCCGCCGGGGAGGCTTCGCGTCCTGCGCAGGCGGCGGCGGCGGCGGCGGGGGCGGGGGCGGCACAATGCCGCCCGCACAAAGGCGGTTGCTGCGGTGCTGTTATTGCGACTTGAACCGGCGGAGTCGCACACTGCTCGCCACTGGCCAAACACCGGGCCAAAAGCCAACAAGTCGAACGTCGCGCTTCCAGTCACACCGTGTGCACATGTCCTTGGTAACTCATATTACTAGTGATAGATATATTCAAACCTTTTTCGTTCGCATTTTTGACGGTGACGATATTTGACGATTATATATATATATATATATATATATATATATATATATATATATATATATATAATTGTTTCCTCATACCTCTTTGTTTTTACATATTGAGGTCTATAACATTTCTATCGCTTAGTACCGCTTTGAAATTTAGCTTGTCTGAAAACTCCAACTGGTCTCTATCAGTAAACCAAATTGCAGCTGTACGTATGTGAACAGTCATTATAATACTGAAGTGCGTAACCGGCCTGTCTCGATATTGCGATTTTTACATTTTGACATCATATTCGTACTTAGTAACTTCTACAATACATAAATACACAGTTTCACGAGAATCTGCCAAATTTTTAAATATTGGATCCACCATGGATTTTTCAATTTTGACATCAAACTCGTAATCAGCTATCCCAAAAATTATAATACACACATTTTGAACGAATTTCCACATAGCTTCTAATTACGGCCCGGGTTTTGGTCTGTTGGACCCAGTGTGCGCCGCGCCGCGCCGAGATAACAGGAACCGGCAGCGCTGAGGCCGACACGAGATGGAAATGTAGAGTGGAATATAAAGGTCTCTGGTGGAGGGAGACACTTGTTGAGAAAGTGCGTGTACGCTTTTCATGCACGTCTTACGCAATAGTGAGCGTTGGACAAGAGATTCTCATGAGAAGTTGGGGCCTGCTTTGGATGGATGTTTCCGCTCTGTTCTGGTTAGAATGTGGATCGGGTCCAGGTTACCTAATTTCGGGGATGTCTATGAGCTATTACTTTCAAACAATATATTTTTTCCCTTGATGAGTTCCGTGTTGCCTTGATTTCGTTCGGAAGCCAAAGGAATAATTGATATTTTTGGGGATTGAGAAAATGTGTTATTTGCTTTTGTGCAAGATAGTAGACACACATTTTACTCATGACTTGAGACGCTTAGAACTCGTGATTCGTAAGAAAAAGAATTTTTTTCTTTTGTCGTTTTACGTGATATTGAAAGCCAACATCTTTAAAAAAATCTCAATATTATTCGTATTTTCAAACAGAACAGCTATTTACTGTTCAAACATTGCAACTGACATTATTGGAACTCTATGAAGTTTTGTTTTATTCTGAATAAAGTACATTTACCACCAGTTTTACATTAAAACAATTAGTAAATATGTTAACATTAATACTTGACAATGACAATGACAATTTGTGGGTGAAAGTGGAACATTTCAGACTTCTCACGTCTTGAAAAAAAGCCATTTTATTACGTATGGTATGGAGTCAAAGTTGAGGAATTAATGTGATTTTATATATTGTGACTAGTAAATCTATAATGGAGATGCAAAGGTTGAAGTCTATGACTGAAGGGTTTGAGTGCTTCAATATAGCTTGAGCTGCTTGTTTCAATACTTACAATGACCGTCGGCACTCTGCGTAGCATTGTGTTTGAGATATACCATCATGTTGCAGCAAACAGCGAATGTGTTTTTTTTTATGGAAAACTCTGTAAAACGGAAAGGTTTTACATGTTTGCAGTGCCAATAATTTGGATGCCTTAGGTCCATATAGGGATTATTATTGTTTAGTAGAGCCATAATTTATTGCCTAAGGATAGCATTGAATGGTTTCGTAATAGCCAATGTAGTCTCACTTGTAGTTGAAGTTTCATCTTCTTGGCTAGCATGTGGGGTTTCGAAGTATTCCTTTTGTCTACATGTATTCCTAGTTTAACCTGCAAAATTTGTTTATTATTAATGTTTCCTATATGGCCTTTTTGTCTCCTCAAAGTGAAAGTTATATGGACCGACTTGTTTTTTTAATACTTCTTCGAAAACTACTTAAGATAAACTGTTTTTGTTAATACTTCTATTCTTCGAAAACTAGTCAAGAAAACTACCAGGGCATCTAGTATGAAGTTTGTGATGCATGCAGTGTACATTCTAATTAATACGTATATGCAATTATAGTGCCAAATGATATAGTTCCTTACAGGTTTCGTTGAAAGAAAATCCGTTATTCTATCTTTACTGTGAGCAAACATTTCCTTTCATTGCGTGGAATCAATCCACGTAGTCAGACTGCCTTTGCACAGATAAGAAACTGGCTGCTTGGCTGCCCAGCGTGAGCGTCTCCGTCGATTGAGCTGACGTTCGGCCATTTACTACTGGCCAGCAGAATAGCTCTGAAGGAGGTCACAACAGGATGCCCAAACCGTCAGCTCAAAAGACTGAGACGCGGCTCACCTCGGACAGCCAAGTATCCAATGACCGCTGCCGTGGAAGCCTACGAGCAGATATGAAACTATTCAGAAACGTTAGGGACACTCTCTCTTTATACCGTTGGCTTTTTAATATATTTTATTTAACTCCAAACTATTGCACAATAGGTGTGCTATTTTGAATATTGAATGCTTAGAGCTAAGAGTGTTTTGCCCGAGAATGTGATCAATCGGGTCACACACGACGTGAATGTAGTAGTGTGAACAAGGTTAAATTAACTTTTCCTTTTATGAAATAGCTGCTTTTCGTTGTGTAAAAGAAAAGATTAAACAATTGTTTCCTAAAAAAATAATGTTTAAATTGACATTTTTATAAATGTGCATGAACAAATAAAACTATATAATTGATAATATTGTGACACGCCCACTACTATCCCTATTATTATTACTCGACTTTATTCGCTTTACTCAATTTATTGGAGTATCTATATCTAATTTATTAAGTTTATGGGCGCTTACATAGTTACATTACCTCTGGGTATCTTCGTTTCCTTTTTGTGGGCTGAAAATCTCCGCTCTTACGACAATTGGACGGGTAAGGTGTAAATTGCTTAGGAATTGTTTTATTACTTATTCTTTTAAATAATTATAATAAAAAATTAAACACTTGGTAATTTGTTTTACAATTGTCAGTGATATGTAGTGTCGACTGCAAAACTAATTTTATTTTGATATTTTTTTCGTGTCTGTACTCTGACAAAAACAACTCTTTATACTTTCTTTAATTTTACCTATATTTGAGGGCAATTGCCTATCGTTTTGGATGACACTTTTCTTTATATTTTAAATTTGTCTCTTAAAACTTAAAACATGTCTTGGCCTTGCTACATTGTTTATAAAGTCCTTTATTTTATTATCAATGCTTTCCTTTACGAATATATTATGATACACATGGCGTTGTGACGAATTTAGCGACTATTTCATATTTTCATTGAGGAGCCCTTTAAATCACCACACTGAATTTATTCTGTGCGTATTGCTGCAATTCACTATTTAATTTTCTCACTTCTTTTAATTCTTTCTGTTCTCTTTAATAGGTTTTTAACTTACCCTTTCTCCTAGTCTCTACTAATCGTAAATACATGTCCATTTTCTACTTAATACAAACTAAAACAAGCTATTTTAACATAATACTCCGACGGCAGTAGCTCCTCCTATTTGATAACTCCTACTCCGTAGCAGTTATCAAATCTATCTTAGTTCTAACTCAAAAGAATATTCCTTTTCACCTACAATCAATGCTCTTCAGCATAGACGTGTTTTATGTTACTCTCTCTAGTCGATGTGCTCTTGTCGCCCCCAGCCCTCTCTTGCCTTGAAAACAATGTTCTATGTTATTTTAATATACTTTGTTTACCAACTTTTTTCTTAATTTTTCAAAACTTATTAAGTATATTTTCATTTTCCGATGTCTGGTATCCCCAATTTATCGTTTTAATTTCTATCTCGACGAAATTCCTCATATTTTAATCTATTATATTGCATTAATATTTTTTTTAATTTTAAAATACAAAAATCCCGTAAGGTATTTTGCATTCTGTGAATATACACTAGGATTTTAAATAAATAAATAAATACATAAATAAATATATAAATAAATAAATATATAAATAAATAAGTCAATGTCTTTATTGATGGCGAGGCTCAGGCCATTTAGCCTGCTCTTTCGCCTGACCTGTTTTCTTCAGCAAGTCAGCTTAGAACAGTTATTATGAAGTGGCTATACCCGCTACTTTGATTGCGTGGAGTCTTGAATTAATTTATTCAGGTTAATGTAAATAAATAGAAATAGTGTGAAAATAATTGTTTGAAATTTTTTGCTTTAATATTACACTGAAATAAATCTTCACCGTCTTCGATTTTACGTCTTCGCCCAGGTGTCGCACCCGCTTTGACACGTTAATCGGTTAGTGGTGCCGGGCGCGTCAACGTCCAGGGTCATTAGTCCCGTAAATGTAGTGCAGGCTTTTATCGCGGGCAGAAGGTGATCTTCCTCTAGGTTCAGCGCCGACCTTCACGTCGCCTTTCGCGCTTTTTACCCAACCAGGCATCTCGCGCCTGCGAGGCACCGCCCCAGTCGAGTCAATCTGTAAGCTCCCGACCGGTCTCTCGCCATGCGTGGTAGTGTAGTTCATGTTAGTGTAAATGTGTGTAAACAGAGTGTGAGGATAGGGCGCGGAAGGGGGAGGAAAGATCGTGCGGGGTTCGTTACCTGTTTTGTAGAGTACTGCTCCGGCATTCGACCTGTGATGATCGGGAATCAACCGATCAGAGCAGCCGGCCTCTAGAATTCCCTTCCAGTCCCCGCCACTCAACCTAGCTCTGTAGCTAGGGCCAAAACACCTGCCAGCGTGGAGCCCTAGAAACTCCCGGTGGAGAGAGCGCGGTGACAGCAGTTGGGGCTCTGGGCCACCTAAGCCGTTCCGCCTGCGTCGCCGCTCCCGCGCGAACGTGACGACAAAAGCGCCTCCCTCGCGCCCTTTTGTTTCGCGCCCTCGCGCCGGCCTCTTTTGCCGCCCGCCTCCGCCCCCGCTCCCTTCCTCTCTCGCGGCCGCAATCCGCCGCAGTATCGCGGCTTCGGGACTGAGAGAGCGGCGCGCGGCGGCGGGCGAGGGACGGCCAGGGCACGCGCCCCTCACGCACGATGAGGGCTCTCATATTACGATACCCAATCACTCTCCCAAAATCACTTCAAAATAACGGGAACATTACCTAATTTCTCACATACAACCTGATAATTGAAGTTGTAGGAAAACGCCAAAAAATGATTGACTTTTCTCAATTTTCGAAAAAGCAGGCTTTTTAACCAGAATGAGCCCTGAACTATTCTCCTCAACGTTCTTCACATTATCCAAAAACAAAATTTAATCAAATCGATTGGATCGTTTTTTTAATTTTGAAAATGTACCAGAGGTTTTGTGTAAACCACTCCCAGAATTTAAATATCGGTTTCAAATTCAAGAAGCCGCTACACAGCATCCAGAGCGCTTGGAGAATATCATTTTGGAAAAAATAGACAAACGGTTTAGCCCTAGCGTTACTCACACATGGACAGACAGACGTTTTGCCGTCAATCCAATTTTCGGTATGAAGGACCCAGAAAACATGAACTATAGTTACATAGCGTGTTAGATTTTTTAAATTTAGTGACTAGATTTATTCACTTTTTCATTACTAGAGCCCTGTGCTAAGAGTTTTTAGCCGAAAATTGGTCATTTTCCCTGGCAGCATTGCATAAATTCCTCTTCTTAAGAAGTTCTTTCTTACCCGTGAGAAAGTAAAACTACTCAAAAACTTGTGTAAACAGGTTTATTAATTCAAAGAATTTTACAATTTTAATTAAAAATTATTTATATCAAAATCTTTAGTTTGGGTAGAAATGTAATCCGTAGCTGGGTTATTCCACGTCAAATCACTCAAATTTAATGAAAATTTGATCTTGAAGTTCCAGATTTTAAATTGATTTCTGACAAAGATATAAGAAAAATAGGAAACACTTGTTTTTAATTTTTTCTCAGGTATTATTTTTCGAGATTATATTAATGTTTAAAATTTCGACACAATGCGTTGCTACAACTAATAATTTTTAATTTGTGTTGTAATTGTACAGAAATTAAATATTTTGTGACATTAACATTGTGTGATTTTAAAGAATAAAAGATGTTTTCATTTTATGTATGTATCGAATTCATTAAATTAAAAAAAAATACCTACTTCATTTTTATTTTTTTAATTACTCCAAACTCTCGACATCTTAAAAATTTGAAAAAACTATCACTGAAATTTCTGAAATATTTCACATAAGATACATGTGGTCATTGAGATGATTCTGAGAAATTAAATACAATACAAATGTCTATTTGCTGTTTTGCTGTATTGTTGAGCGTTCTTAAAAATAGAAACAAAAGGTTCTTTACATTATCATCAATCCTCTTATATATTATCTTGGGTAAATTAATAGGTTTCTGTCAGGATTGAAGGCTAGCTTCTATTAGAAATTTTACAGTTGCTCCCCCTCCCTACGTCGCATGGTCCCTTTCCAAAAGACGTTGCGAAGCGAAGAAATGCCATTAAGCATTCGCATTTCAGACACCTTTATGGAAGCATAATCTCGCATTATTTTGTAATACTAAGAACTGACTCCATCCGCAAAATATCTTTGTTAATACTGTTAGTACATCTCATAGTACTTGAGAAGTGTTATGAGTTTATCCTGAAAAAAAAATTAATTTGTGTCGTGTTTCAAGGATCCAGAAAAATGTTTTTTTTTTAATTTTTAAATTCTTTACTTTCTCTGAAATATAGCATAAAAGGATGCAGAGTAGCTAAGACATTTACAATATTCACAGCAGTGAATATTGGATAACATCTTAAAGTATCTGGATAACATCTTAAAGTACAAAAGAATTTTTTTCAAAGTCACACTGGTCAATGAGAACTCGTAGCGACAAAATTTAGTTTTGTCTCTTGAGCAGAAGACAGCAAACAACGGGCGAAGACAGCAGAAAAAACAGAAGAAAAACTTACTCGGTCAGTTTCTTTACTACTCGTATCCGGAGATATGTTAGAATGGCCAGGACAAGCGGTAATCGTTTGTTCATTATTGCCACTGCCCAACCTATTTGCTCCATTAATGAGTATGGTAGATTCTCACTTTCTTGAATAAGCTTCACTTTATTCGTCACGAGAAGGAATTTAGAAAACCAGTTTCTCAATGCACATAGCTCTTTTTGACGGCAACCAGTAAATTGTCAACTTCTCAAGAATTGTGGTTGTAACAACCTAAATGTGCACTACTTCGGCAATTATAGATTTTCATTTAATAAAATAATTGTAATACAATAAAGTGTAGTGTGTGTTTTCCCTCGTAAGATGGCGATGATCTTCCCCGATGGATAGCGAGATCCTACGTCAGCTAGCGTGGTTTTCCTCAACCAGGTATCTCCCACCAGCGGTACAGAGTTCTAACCGGGACAAGCTCCGTGCTCCCGACCGGTTTCCTGGCATTTCTGGTAGTTTAGCCCATGTGTAAGTGTGTGTGTGGGGTGAGGGTAGGACAAGGAAGAGGAAAGAAAGATCGCGCGCGGTCCATAGCCCGTTTGTTAGGGTATTGCTCTGGCATTCGCCTGTGTTGATCGGAGAAACAATGGAAAAATACCGATCAGAGCAGCAAGCCGCAATAATTCTCCTCCAGATAGCCACTATACTCGACCTAGCTATCAAGCAAGTCTCCAAAATCCTGCCACCGTCGGGACTCCGACCTAGAACCTCCCGGTCAGAGGCACTGCTGTGACATCACTTGGTGCCCTGAGCCACCTCTCGCGGTGCGGAGGCTATAGAGAGCGTGAGAAGCTTTGTGTGCGGTTCGCCGCTTTCGATTGTTTCGTAGGCGGAAACCGCTCTCCTGGGCGCCGCTGGCCGCTGCGTTAGGAAGCGCGATTCCTGGCTGCTCCTTTGGGGAAGCTCTTTGTAATGCACAACGCGCGCCGCGTCTGGCAACGTAGTAACGATCTCTCAGTGAATCACGGCACAATTTTGAGGCTTTCAAGCACCATACTTACTCGTTTTTGCTCTCCCATTGTATAATTCTCTCATTTGATGGTTGCAACCCGTTGCATAATGATACTCATTTCGACACAAATTTCATTATGTTATAGGTTCTTGACCAATCACGCAGAAGTTTGAAAACTAAGTATTGACATTTAATTTATCATTGAGAATCTTTCAATTAAATGTTACGTTCTGTTCTGTTTGTTTTGGGGTAGTGCAGTGGCAAACCCCAGCCAGGGTAGGTTGGGGAACTGTCTAGGGACGGACCTTGGCTGAATCTTGCATGTCAACTGCCACTGAACGATTCAGTGTAAGAAATCAACAAATTTAGAAGCAAAGAATAGAATAAACATGTCCACGTACTTACGTAGTACCTCGTAGTACTTATAAAAATAACGTATGCCTTTCCATAGAACATATACTTGGTACCGCAAATAATTTATTTTAGACTTTCATTTCTAAACATTATTCGTCGTATTACTTCCCTTAAGCTACCGTTTCTCAACAAATGATTTTTATTAATAATTAGGTGCAAGAACAATATGTCCTTGCCTCTCGTTGTGACACAATATAAAATCAGTCGTTTTTGATAATGATAAATGTGAAAACTATTTGCTTAGTTAAAAGAATTATATTCTCCAAGATTATTGAACGACCGAACTAAAATCACACCCTATTCTATTGAGATTTACAGAAAATTATATCTTTCTCTTCAAAATGGATTCATCATTGTATTTTTTTCTTTAATTTACTAACATTTTCTTGTAATTTTCTCCAAAGCTTTACTTATATATTGTATTTAATGGAATAAAGACGTTAAGATAACATCAATGCATTTCCTTCACTACAGAAAATTATAACAAACACTCTAATTTTCTATTCATTATTCCACAGCTCATATTCGCTGTTTTGTTTCTCACTAAAAATTCTTTGGAAAAGCACCTTCAAAAGACAAAAGATTGCAAGGTGACTTTTTGTTTTCTTGCAAGTCTCTCCGCACAATCAAGTGTGTTATCGCACGGAGCTCTCAGAAGGTACTTAAAAGTTCTTGGGGTGATTACGAGAAAATGAAGAGTGCAAGGGACTCTGCACAGCTAAGACAAATGCCACCGATTTACACATTATAAAAGATCGTGAATGTATAAACTGAAACGCTTCCGGAAGAATATATATAACTACATAACTATTATATAGAATATAACTATAATAATATAGGAAATATTAACGATCTATTTATTACTATTTTATGTTCGCCTTCCGTTGGGTGTGCCTATTGAAACGGTTTCTTTATTTCTACCTAGCTGTAACAGCTAGTAATTCTCGAACAAATTATTTTCTAGGGGATTTTGTTGCTTGTTCAATAAAATTTATTTTTATGTGTGTGAGATCCGTTTATTGTGTGTGTGTGTGTGTGTGTGTGTGTGTGTGTGTGTGTGTGCCCCGCTTAAGCAAGACACGGGTTGCCTATTATCGATGATTATGAATTGGTTATTACGTACACGTAAGTTATTTTCTCGCCCTCACATTTTTTTAACTTAGTGGTTGCTTCTGCGAACGTCAGCGTAATCTTCTTTATTTATAATTCACCATTACCTTGTGGCTGCCTCTCCTAGCTAATACTCATAACTAGCCCTATCAACACAATAACATAGAAAACAAAACATTATACCCTGATAACAAAAAATATTCACAATCATATTCACACGCAATTAAATGAAACCTGCGTTTGTGAGTCAGGATTTAGTGGTGGGAGTCATTAACGCGCCCAGAAAATGGGTTGTGTGCAAACGCAAATGCTGCTATCGTGCCGCCAAGCACCTGTGTACGACGGAAAGCATACACCACAATGAACAGGCGCACTTCCTATGCCTGACGCTAGGCTTCATGACAAACCAAGCCGCTGTATCTTGTAACGAAAAAAATATCAATATTAAAAATATATTTTAATATAACATTTATTACTGATAGTGATGGTTACTTATGATAATTGACTTATTCAAAAGGAGTTAAATAAATCTGAATGTATGTGAAAGTCAAAAGGGTTGTGATTATTCAATGCGTAAAATAAATAATTTTCAAACTACTTTGGTCAATACATAATACGGTCACTTGCGTTTCAAAATAAAATGCAAATATTGAGGCAAATCTAAGCCAATCTACATGAATGTGCGCGCTTCGACAAAATCGGTACGGTGACAGTTTTTATTTAAAACTACTCCAGTTCTTCTCTGTAAATAAGCAGGAAATATACGTGATTCGTAACAAATTCTATGGCTTTAAAAGTGTTGAATATTTCGAAACATAAATTTTCATTGCCATCTTTCAAAGCCGTCAGGACATCACCAGGAACGCACTATCTGTAATATTTCCGATTTTGGTACGCTCTTTTTTATTTCCATCACTCTACTGCAACCTACTTTATATTTGCAATTCAAACCCTCATAAACTCGGTACTGATCGATGACTATTTGACGGTAAAAATCTACGATGGATTTGTAAGATTTACACCCTTCGTTGTATATATTCTAGAGCTGTATCCTTAGTTAGATTCTTTAGAAAGGCCATACTCAAAATATTCCGTCCTGTGTTTTCTTTGAAAATAATGTTGGAATTCAAGGCATTCACGTTCACAAAACTAGCAAATACAGTTAATAGCCAACTCCTTTATCCACTCCCACTATTGTAATACTTCATAACTGGTCGGAATCGTCAACTCTTTCATTCGCACCCCTGTGAAATGATACGAATTCGTCACTTCCGCTGAGGAGCTGCGATTTCGTCAATGTTCTTATTATTGTGAATAGTATAAATAGCAACAAATCGTGTGGCTTGTACATTAAGTGCCATTGCCACCTGCTTTGTAAAGCCAAAATCTTGAATTTACTAATCTTTATTTTCTTGGAAGGAATTCAAAAGAGTTTCCGTATTATTATTATATAATTTGACAACAGTGACCAATTGTGCTTTCGCCTCCCGGAAGGAGGATTCGCTACGGACCTAAAATGCGTCGCGATTACGTAGTTATAAGACCCATCGAAATGTGCACCGGGAGAGAAGGTTCAGGACAGCAACGTCCTCTGACCGGGAGGTCCTACGTTCGAGTTCCGACGAAGGCAGGATTTTCGACACAAGCTTGTCAGCTAGTTCGACTTCAGTCGCTGTCTGCAGGAGAATTAAAGCGTCCGGTTGCTCTGATCGGTAGTTTTCTGTCGTTTCTCCGATCAACACCACCGAATGCCGGAGCAGTGCCCTAAAAAATAGGGCCACGAACCGCGCACGATCATTTCTGCATCTTTCTTGTCGTAGCCTCACTCCTTACTTACACACACACACACACACACACACACACACTAACATGCACTACACTGTCACACGTACCACTCCCGACTGGGACGGTTTCCTGCTGGTGGGGATACCTGGTTAGGGGAAACCCTAGTCAACGGTAGATCGTCGTTGGAACTCGCCATCTAGTGCGGGAAGACCTCCGCCACCTCCCGACGAAAACACATGCAATACACTTACGGGACTATTGGCCTTAGTAGTTAGTGGATTCGCTAAGAATTAATCAATCAATCAATCAATCCAAATGCACAGAACACTAACGCTGCCGTCTGGTCGAAAAGAGCAATCGAGAGAAACAGATTCGCCAACGGTTTTCTTCATTGCACATTGCACTAAGAACGATATAAGACGAGATTACAGGAAACTCGGATCCTACGAATCCGTGATCACTGATACTAAAAGGAGAAAACGGCTTGGGGTCACACTGACTCGACACCAGTAGCTGCTAACAGAGAAAGATGTGTAATCGAGAAATAAAATGTGTTGACAAAAGACATTGTTGGCATTAATATTGAAGGATTCAGGTTCTACAGATTCTAAAATAAATCTAAAACTGTGTAATATTTTTAAATTCTATATTTTAATAAAAATTGAAACTATAACATTTTTGAAAATGTCTTTTCCTCCATTGGAGCACAAACTAATAGAATCAAATTTGAATCATTCTTCGAAAATTTGGAAAATATAACTGGGGCTGTATGAAAAGTACTCCCAAGTTTAAAAACATCTTAATGCATTCCGAAACGGCACAAATAGTTTACACGCTACCGCAGGAGAGATAATGTTACTCGTATGTAATGATGAGCGAAAAAACGGTTAATTTTCGGCAGAAAACTCATTATAAGAGCCCTGGTAACGAAAAAGGGGATACATCCATATGCTAAATTTAGAAATTAAATTGTCTAACACGTGGTGTAGCCAGAGTCTGTGCTTTGTGGTCTTCGATTCCGAAAAATCGATTGACGGGGAAATGTCTGTCCGTTTGCGAACGCTGGAGGCTAAACCGCTCAGCCGATTTTCTCCAAGATCGATGTTCTCCAATCGATCGTGCACATGTCGCGGCCTCTTGAATTTTAAACAGAGATTTTAATTTTTAAGAGTACTTTACATAAAGATCTTGAGACATTCTCAAAAAGTTCAAGAAAATGTCTGCATTGGTTTTGAATTAAATTTTATTTTTGGATAGTGGGAAGAACGTTTAAGAAAATGGTTTAGGTTCATTTTCGATAAAACTCTTATTTTTAAAAAATTCTAAATTTTTTCGTCGTTTTCCTAAAACTATAAATATTCAAAACATGGGGATTTTAAGTATTACTTCTGTAATGGAAACGATACGCTCACCGAGAATTAGGTTGATAATAGATTAGGTGATACAATATTCACTTCAGGAAAAATTTACGAACATTTCTAGGAAAGGTTTGGACTATTATGGGAGCGGTAACTGGGAATATTATAGAAGCGGTAACGACATCAACAGTTGAGCGGGACCTAGTCTGATGAATAAATAGGCTAATATATAATTAATTAAATAAATAAGGAATGAGTTAATTGACAATAAGTAAACGAGAGGAAGAGGAAGGCTGTACAATGCGTATATTACCTACGTATACATGAAAGTAGAAATTACCAATTAAATAAAAAATTATTTCATGGTATCATTTCAAAAATTCAGAAAACTCAAGCGAATAGTAAATATATTGACCTTAAAAACTCTTTCAGAAATTAACACTTTAAATTTATTCTTGGATAGTATTTCTATGGTTAAAAAGGTATTGTTTTCTCACATCTTTTTGATTCATCAATGTGCATTTAGATGTGCAAAATTGGTGGAGGAGGCAGATGTAAATACACAAGTGTCGACTCTTTTTCTATCTATAATCAAAGGGAATGACCACATAGAAAGCAAAAAGCTACAAGGTTTCTGCGAACACCAAGTGCAATGCTGTAGATATGGTTTTTGTAAAATCGCACTTTACTGCAGAAACTGCTTTCCTTGCCGCCAGTTATAAATAAGTTCACCCACCAAGTAATGTTAAAATCTGCCAACCGGCCACAAATTTTCTACAGGAAACTGGGTTATTAAAAAAGAAAATTTAATGAAGTGTCGGTCTGTATGCCTCAAATTTGCGATTACTATGTAGCTTATAATTTACTAAACTCGTAAATGTAGCAGGTTTTACATTGATGATTCGTGTATTTTACAATTTGAATATACGAAATATTATCTTTAGAAACAGTAAAGCCATTTTTAATATTTTATTAAGAAATAACTGCTACATTTTATTATTCTACATGTTGTGCATCAACCCAATGGGACACAGGAACAAGCATCAACCACTTAAAGGGACGCATGCATATGGCGTCGACCTAATAGGGACACCCACTACGAGGCAAGAGCATCAACCGAGACGGGACGCATCATTGCCGAAATCACTCCTAATCAAATCACTCGCAGCCACCTCAGTCGTCGCCGTCGCCTGCGCCGCCGCAGCAGCAAGCGAAGACGCAGCGCTGCCACCAGGGGGCGCGCGGGGCGGGGGCGTCGCGACGCCCATGGGCGCGGCGGAGGCCCACGCAGCGACGCACACGCGCCAGCCACCCCGACACGCGCACGCGCAGCCCAGCACGCGCAGCCACTTCACGCGCTTCTGCGCAAGGCAGAGACTCCTCGTCACTCGCACACGACGCAGGCTCAGCCTCTTCAGGGATGGGTTGCACCTTCAGCTCGATGTCTCGCAGCTCCAGAATGAAAGGAGACGAGCGAAGTTGCTGCTGGTTGCACAGCTTCTCCATGCAACGGAGCCGCCACTCCCCGAAGAGCTCCTTGCTGTAAAGCTTCTTCTTCGTCCGTTCGACCTCGCTTTCCTCGTCGACAACGACTAGTTCCCCGTTATGTCTTCTTTTACGGGACCTGCGCACGCTGCAGGTAGGAGAGCGGCCAGGGGAATCCCAGCTCTGCCTTGAACAACTATCACCGTCGTTTCCTGCACCCGGATAGTTTTGGTCTCCATAGTGTATTGGAATGGTCACATCATTAGCACCGTCATCTATTTCCAAGTATTCCTGTTCCCACTGAAAAGCCTCACTTTCCTCTAATACAATCTCTTCTTTGTCCTCCTCCTCCTCCATTTCGTCAAGTTCTTCTTCCTCCATTTCTTCCTCTTCTTCTTCTAGTTCATCACCGATGTCTTCCGTTTCTCCTTCTTTAAATTCTTCTTCATCCAATTCTATTTCTTTTATGACTTCTCCTTCTTCGACTTCTTTTAGATTTTCCACTTTCTGTGTGCCAACTTTCTTTATTTTCTCTCCACTTCCGTTTTCCTCTCCATTTTGTTGAGCATCCAGTTCTATTTCCTCTATTACGACTTTTCCACTTCTGCCGTGGTTGTGGGTCATGTTCAAGATGCATCTCTGCAGTTCGGTTATGACATATAGGAGAGTTTCAAATTTACTGGGAATCAACTGTTGAGAGTTGACGATTGTGTATAGAGGATGTCGGCGCCAGATGTTAATAGCCAGCGTTATGTTTAATGTTCGATGTGATTCCTCGATGGCACGCCATTCCGGGAATTGGCAGTCAGTAAATAGGACCGTAGCGAAACATATCTTTGGTGCATTTTTCTTGTGGAAGACGCTGGAGGTGCGTTTCCATACTCCAGTTGAGAAGGTGACGGCTTTAAGACCAATATCCATTGCCTGATGGTGCACCAGGGTCTCAGGGTACTTTTCGGTGCCTGGCAGATCTCTCCTGATGTTTCTACGGATACAGTTTTGAGCACCCGTCCTTGCGGTTTCCGTATCTAGGAAATGACGTAATTGTAATATTTTCATTGTTAGCTGTTAAAGGCGATGTTTAAGAACATTCTATTTTATTTACATGACTACAAAGGTCTCAAATGATAGATACTTTTAAAATTTCTAAATAATATTCATGTCTTTTTCATTCTTCAATTAGCAGTCCATTTAATTGATGATTTCCATCGCGAACCAAACATATAGTCTATATTTATTTTAGCGTTTCATAGTCTTACCACTATCTGCAAATTCTAATGATATTCCTATGTCACCACTTGGAGACGTTTATGGCATGAAAAACCCATATTGAATATATTTATTCCAAAAGTGTATTATATATATGGATGATATATTAGTAGATTTTATCGAAAGAATACTATTTGTCAATAAGTAAGCTTTTAAACGCCGCAACAAGCTCTAATCTCTCGTCTCTTTATTATTTTTTGTCTGTAAAATTAACACTCGTGCAGTAGGTCCGTGCTGCTCTTGTGGCTTTCTATAAGTGGAACCCAGAACGTACTTACGAACGCCGCCCAATCCAGTCAAAGGGTAGGCGCCATTGACCCAACTGGTGGTGACCGGGCGAGCCGGACACGTGGGGTGCAGCAAGTGCCTCCAGTCGCAAATGCAGCAGGGGGAAGGTGTTACGTAGCGCGAAAGCAATTTGGGTGGGGCGGTTCTAGTTTCTATTTTTATTCGTTCAATTTTCCCCCTACAGTAACCGTGGAGAGGTGGGCATTGATTCATTAAGCTTATGCAGCTGGTTTAGGGCACATCTTAAAATACTAATTAAAAACTATCATATATACCAACTATAACTATTTAAAATTCCCTTCTCGGGAGTGAGACGTATACATAGAGGTGGCAAGATATCTTGAATTGAAAGTTCTTATGCTCTTTGTTAATATGTCCTTTTTTTCGATTTTTCATTCACACTCATATTTATACTTAATCTATTCTATTTACAAACTCATTCATACTGTCAATCACACAGCATTACACTTCACTCTACACTACTAGCGGAACCTGGAGACGTTCTACCTTTCATCTCCCTCATTCTCCTTTCCTCTCTCTGTCTCTCCCTCTCCGTCTGTCTCTTCCCGTGTCCATCTCTTGGTTTTCTATGTCCCTGTGTCAGTGTCTGCCTCTGTCCCTTTGACTGTGCCCCTCCCTCTCCCTGCCCCTCCCTTTCTCCCTTAAGCTGTCTCTCGCTGCCCTGACCTCGGCCTCGTCTTGCACCACTCGGCAACGCTCAGCGACAATGAAGCTCAATTTGAAAGGAAATTGAATTAAAACGAAGCTCAGTTTTGTTCTGCGGCGCCATCTAGTGAAGTTACAACAAAATTAACAGTACATAAACCTTTTGGGTGAAAAATACGTACATGTGACAACTTTCATGAAGATTAGTTATACGGTGTCGGAATTTACCGTACTTATACCTACCAACAAATATACGATAACTTTCTTCGCCACGATGCCGACGTCACTCAAACAGGGTGAGAGGGGGGGGTCCTATCCGAGGCGGTCGCGGGCGGCGCGCCGCCCAGCACCAACAGAGAACCGCGGGCGACGCAACGCGCCATTCGTCTTCATTTCCGGTCGCAGGCGACGCGGCCGGCGCCGCGAAACAAACGCGCACGCACAAGCCTCACCAGCAGCGGCCCGGGAGGGGGATGGGGAGGGGAGGACTGGAGCGGGAAGGAAAGGGGGTGCAGCGATGTGGCAGGGAAACACTAGGTATGATTGGTTGATTGTTAGTGATTCCGCCCGCGTCAAATACTAGGATCATTAGTCACGTATGTGTATTGCGTGTTTGTTTTGAGGGGTTTTTGCACGGGAGGGTGGAATGGTGAGATCCGGCGCCGGCCTACCATGGGCTAGCGGGGTTTTCTCAACCAGGTATCTCTCACAAGCTGTGCACCGCCCCAGCCGCTACAAGCTCTAGGCTCCCGACCGGTCTCCCGGTGTGTGTGGTAGTGTAGTCCATGTTGGTGTAAGTGTCAGGATAGGCCAAGGAAGAGGAAGGAAAGATCGCGCGCAGTCTGTGGCCCGTTTGTTATGGCACTGCTCCGCCATTCGCCTGGTGTTGGTCGTAGAAACCACGGAAAACATCAGAATGTAGCTGCTGGACGCCAGAATTCTTCTCCATACGCCTGAATTTGACCCAGCTATGCAGCTAGTCTCGAAAATCTTGCCACCGCCGGGACTCGAACCTACGGCCTCTCGGTCAGAGGGGTTGTAGAGACATCAGGTGATGCCCTGATCCATGTCTTCCGGCGTAGGTGCATAGGTAAAGTGGAGGGGAGCTGCGAGAGGGGGGGAGATCAAGCGTCAAGGGTGAAGGGGTGGGCAGCGTCAACAGGAGGGACAGGACGGGGTGAGGGGGATGGGGTGGGGAGCGACGAGTAATATCGCATATTGACGTCTATGGTACCTTCTCTTCTCTCCATCTACTGGGGAGGTGCTCTGCCAGCTCCCGAGCAAAAACATGCACAACACTTGGGGACAAATGACCGAGCCGTGTCCGCCCCCGGAATCATAAACGAATTAAAACCAATCATGAAGCCATCACCGGGAGGCGGAGGGTGTCGGGGTTGGAGCGGTGTAGTGCACGACTTGGCCGAGGTGGCGGTGATCTTCCCCCGCTGGATGGCGAGATCCAGGGCGTAGGGGGGAGGGAGGTCGGGGCGGAGTGCGGCGTGGGCGGGGCGGGGCGGGGGAGGAGGGCGTGAGGAAACGCAGGGTCGTCGGTTGGCGGTGCGACGCGCTGGCGCTGGTGGAAGCCCCGAGGGAGGGGCGACCGTCGTGAGGAGGCGTCTGGGGACCCGAGTGGAAGCGCAGTTGTCTCGGTTGCCGCGACGTCGCCGCAAGATGTCGCGAAATGACTGATGCCGAGGCACGCAGGAAACATGCTGGGGGAGGCGCAGCCCTCCATTGTTTCCAACCGCCGCACAGAGGGAAACTAATTGTGATAAAACAGCACGCACTGTCTCCCCCGTGTTTTCACACTAAATTACGCGAGAAGTACTCAAATGTTCATAAAAATATGCATGATTGTGTTTCAAAATCTATCTGTAAGGAACATATTTATTTAAGAAAAACATTTCTATCTTTTATATTTTAGTTGTAGGAAGACTCCGTAAAAATTTCGAACTTTTGTAATTTTCGAAAAATCAGGGTTTTTAAAGATCATAAGACGTATATATTCTCTTAAACACACTTCATACTATCCAACAACAAAATGTAATAAAAAAATGATGAAGCCATTTTTCTGAAAATTTTGCAAAAGTCCCGCGGGCTTCATGTAAAATACCCATCAAAGTCCAAATATCGGTTCCGAATTCAAGGGCACGTGACGATCCAGATCGATTAAGGAATATCGATTTTGGAGAAAATCGTCTGAACAGTTTCCTGCTAGCGTTGTTCATAGGCAGACGGTCCAAGAAACGGACGGACAAATATTGTCTTATTACTGTCATTCGATTTTTCGGTATCAAACCCTCAAAACATGGATTCTGACATCACTTCGTGTCAGAGGATTTTCTTTCCAAAATTTAGCAACTGTATTTATCTTTTTTCGTTGCCAGGGCCCTGTGATAAGAAGTTTCTGCACAAAAGAACGTTCATTTCCGTGCAGTTTTTTCTCTTCTCAGCAGCGAGAAAGCAATGAATGAGTGCGCAGAGCGCGCGCGCCTTTGCCTGCGAGGTCGACAGCTAAACGACTCAGCGAGAGATCTGGTATTCCTTAGGGATATGTTTACTCTTTGAAGAATTCATGTTAGGTTTATTCAATTCCCATTCGTGGAGCACGATTTCTGTGAAGATGGAACAACTGGAAGCAGCGGTTTAAACACTGCTGGACTCTTCGTTTGTAAACGCAACTCATCAGAACAATCAGAATGTAAATATTTTGAATACTCCGATATTCCACCAACATTTCGAATTTTATTTCATGAAATATAATATATAACATGTTATCATAATGTACTGATTGTTCGTGTTTTCTTTTTGTTTGTTTTGGTAAGCTTCATATGTCTTATATTGAGTATTCTTATTTTTATCCTCTATAATTATTAATTATAATTGTTTTATATATAACCGATATGTAATCAGTCACATGGTAAGACTTTTTGCTCATTTTATGTTTGTAACACCTTGTCTTTTAGCCTGATAATCGGGAAGAAAAACATATTCGTAAACCGTTGCAAAATCTGATTATTAAATTAGTACACATACACATGATCCTATTTCATTTATGAACACAATATATTTCCTACAGGAAAAGATTGTTCTGTTCTGAAAAAATAGTCAAAAAATTAATGTGTATATATTGTAATAGTAACAGACCTACAAGACACCAAATATATTTGCTATAATATGAGTAAAAATCATATTTGGCGGTGACCTAAAAACAGATTGCTAACTCAAAATCTTATAATCATAACATATTTTGAAGATATTTATAGTATTTTAAGACTGAATATAATAAACTTTAATATTTTACTGTATTGTGAATATACATCAGCCTTTATGTGACATAAAAATGTATTAGGTTTTGTCATGAAACAAAGATATTGATGCAATAAAGTCTACCATAGTTAGAAAGGTAATACAGATAGATAATGATTATTTTATTAATTTAAATGAATGCACATGCACTATATTATTGGTTGTAGCTATCAATTTATTAAAACATCCAAATTGCCAAAAGCAACAATGATTTCGAAGTGTAGGCCGTGGACTCCGGAGTCCCCACTCCGTTTGGTGATGCAGGGTCGCATTCACACCTTGAAATCGCGGGGGTCAAGAGCCCCTTAGTTGAATTCCTGGAGGAAGGCGCGGCGGTGAGTGGAGCGGTCTCCTCTGCCCTCGACGGCCCCTTGGCAGCCGCCCAGCGCAATCACGGCCTCCCAAATGGCCCGCGCTGCCAGCGCAGTCCTCCGGGGCCGACGCTGCCGCCGCATCTCTGGCGCAGAGAAGGCGACGAGGAATTGGAGGAATGGTCCATCTGCAGCGCCTCTCACCGCGAGGTCATGGGTCCGAATCCCGGCGGGGACAAGATTTGCAACACTAGCTTGTCAGCTATGTTCAATTCAGTCACCCACTGGAGAATTAAGCGTCCTGCTCTTCCAATAACTAGTTTTCGTAGTTTTCCGATCAATATTGGGTACCGTAAGAAATGGGCCACGGACTGGGAGCGATCTCTCGTTCCTCTCCCTTGTCATATCCCTCCCCCTTACACACATACACTAACAAGCACTACACTACCAGACATGCCGGGAGAGCGGTCGGGAGGTTAGAACTTGCCCCGGCTGGAGATGCGCACAGCTAGTGGGTGTAATGCTTTGGTAAGTTGCTGCTTGCTAGGCCCCGCTTGCACCCACAATGATATAGGCAGGCAGGGCGTCGCAGTTAAAGCAGCAAACACGTATTACATTACAAATTATTTAGATTTTATGGGTCCTTGGGAGCTAAGTCCCTTCAGAAGACTGCAGGATGGTGGATCAGCACAAGTGAAAATGAAAGACAGAATATGTTTTAGCAAATGTCGAAACAAGAGTCCTTTACTTACACAGAAATGAAGTTACACAGAAATGAAGTTACATGTAAGTTACGTGGAGACCTCCGTCCAAGGTAGCTCGGAGAGTCCCCCGGGCGGAGCCCGTGGGCGTATTTTATAGTACTCAGGGCTTTGTGTATCATACGCTTCCACTTGGGTTGCACGTGGCCTCCCTTCCCCAAACATGACGTGGCCGTAAGGCGTTGAATCGCCGCTCTGTGCTCGTGCCTCTGCTTCGGTCATATCGTCCGTCACCTTAAGGGCTTACTCCTGACGCTGATGGCTGCCAGCGGGTGGTCTCATGTCTCAAGAACCCACGTGCCTAAGCATTCATATTAATGGATACTTCCCAGTTGAATGCGTTATGATCAAAGCTCCTATAGAATTTTATAAAGTATGATTATAATTATTACAGTTACAATCATTACAATTACAATTATTACAGTTACAATCATTACATGGGAGATACCTGCCTTGGCAAGCCCTGCTAGTCGACGGTAGGTCGGCGCCCGGTCTCGTCATCCAGCTGGGAAAGATCACCGCCACCTCCTCAAGAGAAAAACGTGCACTACACTTACGGGACTAATGACCTTAGCAGTTGACTCGCCCGGAATTACTACCAACCAACCAATGAATCAACCGTTCTTCCGCGCCTTTTCAATCGTTGAAATCGTTGGACCGACGAGTTGTCTTGTATTTCACCCTTCTCCCGTTCACGAATTTACAACGCTAGTGTATCAGTGTTTTTGTGAGTCAACAAAATAAATCATTTCTCTTAAACTTTAGACTATTTTCCCAACATAACAGTGTCAGTTCTTTGCCGTTTTGAAATAATTTTTGTCTCTGGAAGACCTCCAAAGACTTTACAGAAAAATATTTTTGTCTTTTGAGTTACCACCGACTTTTTCCGCGTTTTAAATTCCTGATTGGTACGGTTTCACCGAGTGATTCAGATTACTTTGTTGCCATGTCTGGTCCTTGGTGGCACTAGTGTACGTAGTAAATAGATTTCGAGAGATGGAATCGCAGACTTCTGCAAAGAATCATTCGTGCAACTTTCTAAAGTGATGTATATTAAAGAATTCATCTGTAAACTACGATTTAATGTACATTGAAAACATATTAACCACAACAGCCGTAGTTATGTAAAAATAACAACTCAACTTATAAACATTGCATGATTAATTATGTATCTTTCATGCATTTATATTTGTACGTCCATGTGAAAAGAGAACTTGGGATTAATTGGAGAGTTTGAAGTAAAATATGATATTATTGACGGATTAAACGTTCCATAAAAATATTTTATGTTCGTGAAATTTCTGTGATTTATGAAAATTTAATTACATTATTTATGAATATCCATTTTCTCGAGATTTTCAAAGATCTGTCTCGATAGTTGCGTTCCACCAATCACAGTGCAGATAGCGCCACAATTAGGGAACGATTTGTAACATGACTTCAACGATTCGCCGAATCGATCTGGAAAGTAATCATACTACCGATTCAACCGCCACTCGAGTCACAAACCTGCCTCACCCCCACAACCAACGCCATCACTGGTGGTGATAGCTCAGAACCGTTGCTTCTCTGACGGGGAGGGGGAGGTTCCTCACACTATCAAGATAGGTCGAATTCAGCCGCCATCTTGAGGAGAACTCTAGGGACCGGTTGCTAAGATCGGTATTTTTCCTGTTTTCTCGAATATATATCACCGGGACAATGGCTCAGGCCATACATTGATATCTCTGTAGTGCTTCTGATCGGAAGATGTTTGTTTCCAGCCTCGATGGTTGCCGGATTTTCGGCTATCGCTTGTCATCAAGATGGAATGCAGTCGCTGTCTGAAGGAGTAGTTTAGCGTCCGGATGCTCTGATCGGTAGTTTTCCGTGGTTTCTCCGACCAACACCAGACGAATACCGAGGCAGTACCCTAACAAACGGGACACGGGCCGTGCGCAATCTTTCCTTCCTCTTCCTTGTCCTACCCCCTCCCCTTACACTAGCATGCACCACACTCCACACATGGCGGGAGACCGGTGGGGAGCTTAGAGCTCTTCCCGGCTGTGATGGTTAAGATCAACACCAGGCGAATGCCGGAGCAGTACCCTAACAAACGGGACACGGCCCGCGCGCAATCTTTCCTTCCTCTTCCTTGTCCTACCCCCTCCCCTTACACTAGCATGCACCACACTCCACACATGGCGGGAGACCGGTGGGGAGCTTAAAGCTCTTCCCGGCTGTGATGGTTAAGATCAACACCAGGTGAATGCCGGAGCAGTACCCTAACAAACGGGACACGGCCCGCACGCGATCTTTCCTTCCTCTTCCTTGTCCTACCCCCTCCCCTTACACTAGCATGCACCACACTCCACACATGGCGGGAGGCCGGTGGGGAGCTTAGAGCTCTTCCCGGCTGTGATGGTTAAGATCAACACCAGGCGAATGCCGGAGCAGTACCCTAACAAACGGGCCACGGACCGTGCGCAATCTTTCCTTCCTCTTCCTTGTCCTATCCTCACCTCTTACTTACACAAATTTTCTCGTACATGCACTACACTACCACACATCCCGGAAAAAGATTGAGAGTTTCTCTACAAAGTAAATCTTTCGCCTGTCAGTTTATCATAACTGATGGAGCTTCAGTCACTTATTGCACTCTTATCATTTCTATTCATTCATATGTTGTTCATTTTCCCCTTTCATTCCTGCTAATATTTAAAAAAATACTTTACTTTAAATATCCACGTTTATTAATGACTAACTGAATGTTATTTATCATTGTTATTCGTTGAAATAAAATGAAACTGTTATTCGTTTCTATGACTTCATTTTACGCTTTAAACTACAGTAGGAACCCACGTAGATCAAAGAACTAGATGCTTAAAGATGTTCAACGGATATGGTTGCGAGTGTGTTGTTGATTCTTGTCGATCTGGGCCTAGATACCTTCCAAGTATTCTTTTGTTTTGTAAGACCATGGCATTTTTGTGCTGCGCGTACGATAAAGTCTAATACATCCTACGCCTACCGAAAAGTAAAGCTTCTCAATTAAAAAACAGTTAAGTTTAATTGCAATGCATGAGTGGTGAAAAAATATCTGTAGCTCAGTAGGTGATATCGTGATGCAAAGTGCCTCTTGTCAACATTTTCTGATGATGTAGCAAGCAGGCATTCCGCAGTGAATCCATTAGGCGGCTGCTCTGCTCCCGAGGTTTGGCAGCGCCCGCCGGCTTTCGCCGGGCCATAAATTGCGCGGGGAGCCGTCGCCCCCCCCCCCCCCGCCAGGCGGCGCTGGGGCAGGCGCTGACCGGCGAGGCACGTGACGAGGCCGTTCTGCCGCCGCGCCGGCCTCACACGTGGCGGCAGCGGGTCGATGGGCGCCGCCCCCCCCGCCCGCCGCCCTCCGCCTGACGGTGATGAATACATCCCACTCGCGCCGGCCGCAGCGCCCTTGGGCGGCCCCGCCCCGCCCCGCCCCACTCCACGACGTCACCTGCACCTCCCCGAGTCGCCTGGACGGCAGAGGGCCTTGCAGGAGGAAACCCCAACACGCCCACGCCTATGTCAGCGTTGCATCGCACTTCCAGCTGGGGAGGCACACAGCAGACTCCCGAGATACCGCACTCCTCACGCCTTAGATGGACGGTTTTTAGTGATTCCTGGCGCGTCGACTAGAGAAGTCATTGTTCCCGTAAGTTTAGTGCCTTTTTCACTTTTGGCAGATGGTAATGATCTTCCCCCTCTGGATGCCGAGATCCGGCGCCGACCTACCGTCCGCTAGAGGGGGATATCCCATCAGGTATCTCCCCCCAAAAGGGCGTTGCCACAACCTAGAAGAGCTCCAAGCTCCCGACCGGCCTCCCAGCATGTGTGCTAGTGTAGTGCCTTTTAGTGTGTGTGAGAGGCGTAAGGATATGACAAGTAAGATTAAGGAAAGATGGCGCGCGGTCCATGGCCTGTTTGTTAGGGCTCTGCTTCCGGGAATTGATGGGAGCAAGCAAGGAGAATCCTGCAAAAAGCCCCCAAATCCTGCCACCGTCGGGACTCGAACGCACGACTTCACGCTCAGAGACAAGGTAGTGACATCAGTTGATGCTCTAAGCTGTCTTCCAGGGAACCGAGATGCATTCCATGTACTCACCAGAGCAATCGGCCCGCTAAGAATCATGAAATACTCTCATACATGATCTAACCGTCTCGCCAGCCCCGCACCCTCTCATCTCTCCCCGAAGCATGTTCAGCGCTCCGCTAAGAACTTCTATATTCTCTCCCTGCGCCCGCTCCTAGCGCCGCGCGCGGCCACTCGACGTAGCTCTCTACGCGATGGCGATTCACAAGTTGTTACTTATCCATTGCGGTTTAGAGTCCACTCAACCGCCGACATCATTCACTCATGATCTAACGAGTGTATTATCGAGTCTTCATGGGTCGGAAGTAAACAGGGATGGGGAAGTGGTCGATTGGGAGGAAGGGGAAACGGGAGAATCCCCGCAATGCAGCTCAAAGCTCGCTTTGTCCACCACAGATTCCCCAAGGATTAGCCCGAGACGAACCTCGGGCATCCGCATGCGGAACGAGAGTTCCGATGTTTTTTATACGTTGTGATGTCCATAGTTCAATAAAGAGGTGAACTTTTATTATGATTTATCGCAAACGCGTCGTAAGTCTCATTTTTATAGTGATAAGATCAGATAAAATGTGTGCCTAATAAGCAATAACAGGTTCGCTTACACCCATCAGAATATAAAAAAATAAAACTACTACGGAGGAAAAATAAGTTTTCAATACGAAAGTATTACAAAAGAATTACTGAATTTTCAGTTAATGTTAACCTTGGAATACATTAAATTTCAAAATGCATTCAAACATTCGTCAATGAACGAGTCCAATACATCTACACTTCAATTTCGTTCTTGAGCGCGAAGCCAGAAACCAAGTCGTGAGGAGTAGGCAAACATATTCGATCTCGTCCTCCAAGTTCCCCCGTAGGAAGCGTGCTCGTGAATGCAATACGAGTTTCTACAAGTTCCCGCCCGCCGCGCCACCTGCAGTGCGAATCAAGACGTTTCGACAGCCTCGTCGAGTCGCACGTCTGCAGAACTTCACCTTTGTTTGAACGCGGCCCCGAAGCGCCGATCGACTCCAGCGTCTCCTGCGCTGCCGCTCGTGCCTCTGCGCCCACCCCCTCCTCGCCCCTCCCCTTCCTTGCACAATAGGGCGACATCTCAAAAAGCAGGACAAACGACCGAAGAAACGTCTTCAATTAGCGAATTTAAAGTATGCAGTTGGGTGGGTTAGTTCACAAAGTTAATTACAAGTATTTTTAAATTACGTACGTTACGTTACAAGTACGTTAAAATGATTTAGTAATTAGTGTTTAAACAAAATGATACAATTAATTTGTTGTTTCTTTGTTGGAAAACATAAGTTCCACAAAAATAATTATGACATTTTCCCTCTCTACTATTTAGAGCTTGAAAGGTTAAAGAAGCTGCTATTAGATGCTATTCTGTATTTCGTGGAGTTTAATTATTTTGAAAATTGAAACATTTTTAGACGTTTTTCAATATATATTCCGTCATATTGGATCTACTATTTTTTTCGAAATTTAACATTGGAATCGTAATCGCCGAACCCATAAAAAAGCTGTTTACAAATTAATATGAAAATTTAAACTTTTTAGACGTTTTTAATTTTGAATTGGTCATATTGGATCCAGCATTTTGTTTTTCGTCTTTTCGACATTGTAATCGTAATCAGTGTGCTCAAAAACCTTTTTTATAGAAAGTTTCAGTAATTTTATATAACGTTTTCATATTTTGGCCAACATTTCGAGATCTTGCCCCAATGTTCCACCCCCACCCCCCACCGCTCACTCTTTCTCCTCCTCCTCCTCCACACCTCACGCTCACCCCCGCCACCGCTGCTCCGCTTCGCCTCCCCTCTTCACCATCGTGCTCCATCTGCCCTCTCTCACCCCTCCCTGCTCCACCCGCCTCTGCTCGCCCCGCCCCTCTCCGCCCCGCCCCGCTCCGCCCCGCTCCGCCCCGCCCCGCCCCGCCCCGCCCCGCCCCGCCCCGCTGCTCCGCTTCGCCTCCCCTCTTCACCATCGTGCTCCATCTGCCCTCTCTCACCCCTCCCTGCTCCACCCGCCTCTGCTCGCCCCGCCCCTCTCCGCCCCGCCCCGCTCCGCCCCGCTCCGCCCCGCCCCGCTGCTGAGCTTCGCCTCTCCTCTTCACCATCGTGCTCCATCTGCCCTCTCTCACCCCTCCCTGCTTCACCCGCCTCTGCTCGCCCCGCCCCTCTCCGCCCCGCCCCACACCGCCTCCCGCTCCTTCCCTTCCCGCCCTGCCCCGCTCCGCTCTGTCCCGCCCCCGCCCCGCACCGCACCGCACCGCCCCGCACCGCCCCTCCCCGCACCGCCCCTCTCCGCCCCGCCCCACACCGCCTCCCGCCCCTTCCTTTCTTGCCCTGCCCCGCCCCCGCCCCGCCCCGCCCCGCCCCGCCCCTCCCCGCCCCTCCCCGCCCGGTTCTTCTTGGAAACTCTGGGTATTCGGGCCGCGTCGGCAGACGCGTCAGCTGAAGCGGGGTATTAAGCCCTGCCCGCATCTCCTGCGCCCGCAAGTGGATTCATGGCAGGCACCGCGGTCTCGCCCCCTCTCGCGTCCACCACGCTGCTCCCTTAGTTCGCGATCACCACAAGGCGTTTGACTCAAATTCGCATCTTTTAGAAGCTTTCGTCTTACTTTTTCCTTATTTTCACACTTTAGAATAACTGTAATCGATACGCATTGTCAAGGTGGGAAAGGAAAATTGAAATAATGTTATGGCAATCTAATATTTTATCTTAATTTACTAATCTCGTAATCTGCGTCCGTCCGTGCGTCCGTATATCTAGCCACTCAAGGTTAGATTTCTTCCTCGCCACTTATCGAGTTAAATGAGGAGTCACTCGACGCGTCTGGGCTCTCTGGTAAGATTTTGATTTTGCTGATCCATTCAGGAGATTCTAAGAAATTCCTCCAGCAACACGTTTTTTCATTTTTCAAACGACTCACTAACATGTGTTTTGAGTGACTTACGGCACCTAGAGAGGTAATCAATAGCTCATTTGATTCCACTCAATGAGGTAAATGCTTTTAAATTTCTAGGAACCTAAGACCTAGCTTCATACAGCCGTTTGGATCAACATTAAGAAAAATTACATCGTAAGTGAGGCCACTCCGTGGGATAATGATCGTTTTGTAGAATAATTTCATGTGTAGTTCATAAGACAATGCAATACAACAAAAATGAAATAATCTTCTTTTGTAGAAGTATGTCAACTGCTGTCAAAGAAAAATTAACGCAGAAAAAAACAGTCAATTGTGTAAATTGGTTGTTTTTTTAATTTCTATGCTAATTTTTTCTTTCTGAACAAATATATTTATTTCTTTTATAAATAATAAACAACATAATAAACATTTTTCTGCAGTGTTTATATGCTTCTGCAATACAAATGTTTGCATACAAAGCATTTTTTTCAAACCAACCTTTGAGTGTTGGATGCGGCTCAGTCATTCAGGTTTTTATTGGACAAAGTAGTAGTATTAGACCGAGTAATTTATTAAAGAAAATATGCTTTGTTGTGCTGTTGTTTGTCTTCAGAGCTTATTTTTGAAATTTCTGTGTTTCCTCCCTGGATATCCTGAATATCCTTGTAGTATTGCTTTTTAAAAATATGTTTTTTACGTGAAGTGCGACCCCAGTAATTCATTACGCGTCTTAAAAGTGTTTATTGAAACCTTTTGATTTATCCAGTCCTGGTTTAGAAGTTGATCAATTCGCACTCAATAGTCCGTGCATATAGAAATAAATACTCGTAGTATATAAATATAGTACTTTAGTCATAAGTATTATTATCACAGTGAATGAATACTTCTACAATTAGTAGTATTTATTCACTGTGACAAAATATTTTAAACGTTGGGGATCTGGCGGATTACAGAGCCGTGGTTTAGGCAGGAAATTAACGTATGCAAATGCAGATTCGTGTTTTATTACTGCGGAAAGGGCCTGAGTAATCCTCGTACTTCATCTCCTGCCGGACAGGAAATTACGTTTAATCAGGCAAGAAATTAAGCAGCGAGACAGCGAACATTGTAACTGACAAGAGGCGCGTGACTGCAAGAAGGATTGATGCTCTCTCGCTAAGTTTTGAAAAGTGTTTTCTGTAGAAAATGAAGCAATTGAAATTAATTTGATAGAAATTCATCGAAGTAAAGGTTTGGGGGAATGGTAATTGAAAACAACATTGAGTATATACTGAGATATCTAGTTTTAAAAAAATATTGTTTTTCCACATTTTTGATTTGCAAGGTTTTGAATTTTTTTACATAAATTAAATGATTCTGTAAGCTTCTGAGGTAAGTCCTCGAAGACTTGTTAATATTGTTCCAGCGCTTTACAAGATGCGTAATCGCTTGTCACTTTAAGTCTATTCCCATACAAAGAAGTCGAAATTGTTACGTTGGTAATTAGTGTTGATGATTATTTAAATGTAGATGATTGGAGACGGTGCCTCAAGTCTTTTGAATGGCATCAGAGGATTCGTAAGCCAAGTTTCTGGTACTGAAATACTATCTTTAGCTGGGACAAGTTCGCAGGCCGACATGACCACGAATTTGTAATATTCTATCTATTTAAAGAAATAAAGACATGAGAAAAAGTGTTGGCTATGGGTACGCATTACAACATTGAACTGTCATTTATCATCATGAACTGAAACTCTTTAAAAAAAGTTTAGTACAGGGTTACCATTTCATTACTATAATAAGCTACAAAAATCAATATTTGATTGTTATCATTACATTCCCCACGTACCCTTCAAATGGAGAATAATACGCAACTAAGATCTTACAGAAGTATAAATATAAATATCCAGGGTCGCTTTGGAAAACTAATCTGTTATAAAAACATTGAATAAGTATACCCAATACGCCTTGATATACCACTGTTAACATAATTGTGTAAGTCGATACTGAAACTAAAATCCTATCTTTCAAAGTCATTTAATGTCCGAAAATAATTTCGCGTCAACTGTATACATAATCTATAATTCTTGGTAGTCTGTGTTCCTAAACTATTTAAAGGTATATTATTGGTGAATGAATATTCTTTGATGATTCTGTTTTAAAGGTAGCAAAATTCAATATATGGGATATAGTTCACAGAATTGGTCAATTATGAACAATGATACGATTAGTGTGCCAACGTTTCGGAACTTTTAATTTTTTCATCAGGGCTAGAATACAAAAACAAAGCATGACGAAATCTCTCTAAAAATTAACAAACCACAAAATTATGATACCAAATTAACAAAAAACAAAATAATATAAAACGTACACACCTTATAGATATATTAGAAAGTCAAGTTTCATATCCTGCCTCCAACCTGCTCCAACATGGGTACATCCCGAGACAAGTCTGAACCAGGCCACAGTCCGAACGTAAATGAATGAGAACATGTAGTGGCAGGTCGAAATATTTATTAATTATTTTGGTGTTTGTTTATTTGATATCATCATTTCGTGAGTTGTTAATTTTTAGTTACATGTCTTCATGCTTTGTTGTTGTACAATAGCCCTGAATTAAAAAATTCCGAAACCAGAAACATTTCATTATTCATAATTTCCCTAACCCGTGAACTACATCCCTTATTTCATCAATGCTCGTGAATTCTACAATTGTTAAAATTCAATTTACTTTCGTGCAAAATTGAGCAAGTGTGCAATCATTAAAATTGTAAGTGTTTTCGTACTGCTCTTATTCAACTAATTGGCATAATTTGAAAATAAGCTTAGAAATGAGAGGATTTTTGTGATAAATTAGAAGAACGAGGAATGAGTGGATATCAATCTAGGTGCGCTCCTTGCAAGGTTACTCCCGACAGAGCGCAGCACTCACCCTACAGCCACCTGCAGCCGTCCCCACGCAGGAGAACGAACTGCTGGCAGCCATTTTCAAACCCCAAACAAGCGCAAGCTTCCGGTTTGATCGACTGATTGTTGTAGTGATCCCGGTCACGTCAACTAACAGCGTCATTTGTCCCGTAAGTGTAGGGTATTTTTTGCTCGGGAGGTGGCTGTGATTTTTCCCTCGCTATATGGTGATATCCGGCGCCGATCTACCATCGGCTAGTGGGGTTTTACCGAACAAGGTCTCAGCCGGGTTAAGCTTTATCTCCGATCGTTCCGCCTGCGCTTCGCCTCCGCTCCGCCTCCGCTCCACCTCCGCTCCGCCTCCGCTCCGCCTCCGCTCCGCCTCCGCTCCGCCTCCGCTCCGCCTCCGCTCCGCCTCCGCTCCGCCTCCGCTCCGCCTCCGCTCCGCCTCCGCTCCGCCTCCGCTCCGTCTGCGCTCCGCCTCCGCTCCGTCTGCGCTCCGTCTGCGCTCCGACTGCGCTCCGCCTGCGCTCCGCCTGCGCTCCGCCTGCGCTCCGCCTGCGCTCCGCCTGCGCTCCGCCTGCGCTCCGCCTGCGCTCCGCCTGCGCTCCGCCTGCGCTCCGCCTGCGCTCCGCCTCCGCTCCGCCTCCGCTCCGCCTCCGCTCCGCCTCCGCTCCGCCTCCGCTCCGCCTCCGCTCCGCCTCCGCTCCGTCTGCGCTCCGCCTCCGCTCCGTCTGCGCTCCGTCTGCGCTCCGACTGCGCTCCGCCTGCGCTCCGCCTGCGCTCCGCCTGCGCTCCGCCTGCGCTCCGCCTCCGCTCCGCCTCCGCTCCGCCTCCGCTCCGTCTGCGCTCCGCCTCCGCTCCGTCTGCGCTCCGTCTGCGCTCCGACTGCGCTCCGACTGCGCTCCGACTGCGCTCCGCCTGCGCTCCGCCTGCGCTCCGCCTGCGCTCCGCCTGCGCTCCGCCTGCGCTCCGCCTGCGCTCCGCCTCCGCTCCGCCTCCGCTCCGCCTCCGCTCCGCCTCCGCTCCGCCTCCGCTCCGCCTCCGCTCCGCCTCCGCTCCGCCTCCGCTCCGTCTGCGCTCCGTCTGCGCTCCGACTGCGCTCCGCCTGCGCTCCGCCTGCGCTCCGCCTGCGCTCCGCCTGCGCTCCGCCTGCGCTCCGCCTGCGCTCCGCCTGCGCTCCGCCTGCGCTCCGCCTCCGCTCCGCCTCCGCTCCGCCTCCGCTCCGCCTCCGCTCCGCCTCCGCTCCGCCTCCGCTCCGTCTGCGCTCCGTCTGCGCTCCGCCTCCGCTCCGTCTGCGCTCCGTCTGCGCTCCGCCTGCGCTCCGCCTGCGCTCCGCCTCCGCTCCGCCTGCGCTCCACCTCCGCTCCGTCTGCGCTCCGCCTGCGCTCCACCTCCGCTCCGTCTGCGCTCCGCCTGCGCTCCGCCTGCGCTCCGCCTGCGCTCCGCCTGCGCTCCGCCTGCGCTCCGCCTGCGCTCCGCCTGCGCTCCGCCTGCGCTCCGCCTGCGCTCCGCCTGCACTCCGCCTCCGCTCCGCCTCCGCTCCGCCTCCGCTCCGCCTCCGCTCCGCCTCCGCTCCGCCTCCGCTCCGTCTGCGCTCCGCCTGCGCTCCACCTCCGCTCCGTCTGCGCTCCGCCTCCGCTCCGTCTGCGCTCCGTCTGCGCTCCGCCTGCGCTCCGCCTGCTCTCCGCCTGCGCTCCGACTGCGCTCCGCCTGCGCTCCGCCTGCGCTCCGACTGCGCCGATGCACCTCTGTCGCTTCCTGTGTCTAAGCGGCTGAGTCAGCTCTTGGTCAGCTCTCTTGGTCAGCTCTTGGTGGGCTTGGAAGCTTTGGTCAGCTCCCACCAAGAGGTTCTAGGGTTCATCACCAGACGGTGGCGGGTTTTTGGCACTTGCTGTAGAGCTATGTCGAAACCAGCCAGTGTTTGTAGGGGAACTCTAGCGGCCAGCTTCTCTGATCGGCAGATTTCGCCTGTCAGCACCAGGCGAATGCCAAACGGGCCCCGCACCTCGCCCGATCTTTCCTTCCTCTTCCATGGCCTATCGTTGTATGCTCTACACTTATATGGAGAGCCGTGTCAATTGACGGGTGCAATGCTCTGTTGTGGGAAGGAAACCAAGACGGAAATGGCCCGTGATTGGACGTGTTGGTCTGCGCTGGATCTCGGGGGCAAGCGGGAGCGTATCCTTTGGAATGTTTGTATTTAGAGAGAAATTGGATTTAAAAGTCTCTGAAGGAAACAGTCTAAAAATCGCTTGCTTGTTTCTTGTGAGCGCGTTATCTTAAAGCATGGTGGGAAAGTTTATCGGCATTTTATTGAAATAATTCTCTAATATTAGCAGCCTTCCACTTACGAAAACCTTCCCGACGCATTGTAAAAATATTTTGATTGATCACCACTCTCTCTATGATATGTCTTAAAGACTTAGCTGTGGCTTCCACAATAAATACAGCATTTGGCCGACTAATAGCAACGTGGCAACAATCGAGTACCCCCTTTAATTTTTCAGATAAAATACATGTCCCTCCATGTAGTTTGGCTGTATTAATTTTTTCGGCTCAGAAGCTATCTGTCCATATGTTTTCCTCAACAGAAGTCTGAATAATTTCTGACGAAGGCTTAGATTGGTAAGAAATCTCTTCAACATCTGCCGATTTTACTGCAAATACCAGATGGAGCCGAACTACAGGGAGCCGTAGCACGTCTGTTTTCATTTTTCCTAAAACTCGATGATGTCCTTCCATCGAATCCCTCAATATGTCTAAATTCTTTGTTTCAGTAAAAATGTTTTCTCTTCTTTTATAATTTACCCAAAGCATTAGCGTGAAAATTGTCAAATAAATTATTTAAATTTGATCATAAACTAAAGTTCATGTTCTTTTGTGTGTGTGTGTGTGACGTACGGTTGGCATTTTGTTTTGAAGATTACTCCAGTGAGAGCACATCTTTATAATTTTCCCACTCCATGAGATATTTCTCATTTAGGAATACTTGTCATCTCCCAACAGTTAAGCATTCGCACTCCTCCAAATTGGCGCTTTCACTTAGTGATAGTTTAATATGTCGCAAATTATAAAATAGTACGATTAGATACCGCTTAGATGGAAATTTCGTGATTATAAAATAGTACGATTAGATGCCGGTTAGATGGAAATTTTCTTCTAGTAATTTCGTGACGCGCACGGCAAATTAATAAATGTTTCGATCACTACTTCTCAAATAAGAAGCTACAATTACACTCATAAAAGACTTGGACAATTTGTACACCAGATCCAATGTGTAATCATGTAATTGTTATATGGCAAATGAAATTTTCAGATTATAAGTCCAAATGAAATAATTAATAATATTTCCGCTGACAATATAGCCGCTGCAACAATACTCGTATATTCTGCTGTATAGAAGCTTACAAAACGACTCGTTTTAACGACGAAAACGAAATAATATTGTTGGCAATGACAATTCCTGTAATTATTTAATTTTAAATGCTAAGGACAACTCACCCCGAAAACAATATCATAAGTAAATTTGTTTTTCTTATAAAATAGCGAACTTTTATTTTACACACGTCCTCTAATGACTTATACTGCTGTATAACTGGTGTGGAGATGAATGGACTGGAACTGTCGCTCTGGAACAATCGACAGCCATTTGGCGACTGCGCTGCGCCTGCCTCTGTGGTCCGCAAATCCGCCGGCGCCCTCTTCTCCGTGTCTCTGCCGCCGCGACTCGCTTAAAGAGACGCTCCATGTTTAATGGCGAGCGGCCGCTAAAAAGAGAGCGCCGACGCTGAAAGTTTGAGGACGCGCGCACGGGGGGAGGGAGGAGAGGGTGGCAGTCGACTGATTCCAACGAGAGCGCCTGCCCGCTTTCGTCTTCGGCGCGGGAGACTCTGTGGCTTCCACACGACGCGATTGACTCGTTAGTGATGCCGGGCGCGTCGACTGCTAGGGTCCGTAATTCCCGTAAGTGTATTGGATGTTTCTTGCTGTGCTCTTCCCCGCTGGATGGCGAGATCGGCGCCGTTGGTTTTTAGATTGGCGTTGTAGGTTTTCCTCCAGCCAGGTGTGCCTCACAATTGGCCTCTCGCAAGTGGTAGTGTGCGCTAGTGAGGGGTGCGGGTGCGAGACGGATGAGGAAGGAAAGATCGCGCGTGGCATTCGCCGTGTGTTGATCAGAGAAAACTACCGATCAGAACAACCGGCCGCTAGGATTCTTCCCCTGACAGCGGCTTAATTCGACCTTGCTGTGTAGCTAGCTAAATGGATGCATGGCATACTATGATAGAATACGCAGCTATTCATCTGAACATTTTTGACGGGATTATTTAAAATGTATTTCTTTATTAGGTATTTTTCATTCATCTCTGTTGCATTTAACTTGTTAAAATATACTTTCTGAATTAAGTGAAATTTCTTAATCAAATGCTTAAAAAAATTACTCTAACACTTCATCACATTCTCAGTAATGCCATTATTTTCTGTCTGGGTGTTCGTCTTTACTTTTCCCACAGTTTCCGAAGTCTCTATTCGAAGCTCTTCGAATTTCCGTCTTTGATCTTCCTTTGAGCATTCTCTCCTGACGGTGTCGTCTGGAATTTATTGTTCCCAGTTTCCTTTGGTTCAAGATTGGCATTTTCATCCCCTCTGCTAAAAGTATACATATCTACTCAGCTGTGTGCGATCATCATACACTTAAATCCGAACACTCTTGTTATTGAATTGAATTTTCGTTATTTTACGTGGCGAGACTCGGGCCATTAGGCCCGCTCTTCCGTCTGACCACGCAAATTTCGCTACGCTCCTTTCATCTAGCAGAGAAAGAAGGTATTTCTTGGGCGAGAAACAGGCGATTTGAATTTAGCTCAGAGGCGTCATTTAGGCTTGAGAATCTTTTACATGCAAGTAAATCTACGAACATGGGACAGCCGGCTTTACTTCCCCTCCGATGGAAGGCGTACGAAGGATTTTTTCGCCCTTAAAAATCCACGGCTTCGATCGGGTTTGAACCCGCCAACTTGGGTACAACAGTCCAGTACGCTAACCGTTACACCATCGCCGCCGCCGTTATTCTCCCGAAATTATTATTATTTTGGTAGATAAATATATGTTTATTATTTAGAGATAGAACAACGTTAACTTATGTTTCTCCCGTAATAAATTAATTTTTAGACTTTGAGGTATAGGTATTTCTTCAAGTTTCAGTGCACGAATATTAGAAATCTTAGTGTTATAATAATATATCATGAAGTGCCACAATATATCTGTTAACTACTGTTGCGTTTTGACACTGGCCCATCGATGTAGAAACTACGAACTGACTAGTAACAACATAGAGATTAAGTTGATAGAGTAAAATCTCTGTCTTAAATTCGATGCCATTTTATAATAATTTGTACGACAACTTTGTTTCTGTTTCTTCCATCGCCAGGACAATGTAAATGAACTTTTGTGTACTTGTACATGTCTTCAAAAGTGCGCAGCTTACTACGTCTTCGTGACTGTTAACTTCTCTGCCGCCTGCTCTCCACCGCCTTCGATTCCTACCGCCTTCCCTAGTTCTCTCATTCCACAGCTTTAATTCCCCCATCCTTCAACGCCAGCACAATAATCCTCTACAACTCTGCCCTTATTACTACGGTCTGCTGTTTCTCCCATCGTCCCCTCCTTTTGAATATTCCCAGCACTCTCTATCATCGATGCTCCTTCAACTCCTTCTACATCTACTGCTAGTTCTTCTGCTTCTACTTTGTGGAACTCTGGTTTTCCATCTCTTATTCTCCCTTTCTCCCCGCGCTCCTCGTCCCATCACCTTTCTCTTCACCTCCGGTCAACTGCCACAAACTCGATCGCCATCGTCCGACTCGCACTTCTGCGCCAGACCTCAAAACCGCCCGCCGCCCCCGCCCGCCCCCGAGGGGCTTCTGCCGCCGCCGCTTTGCGCGGCCTCCGCCAGAGCGCAGGGCGCGGGTTCGGCCTTCAGGCGCAGAGCGACAGCTCGACCGAGAGGACTCCGCCCCCTCCGAAGGGGAGGCGCAGGGCATCAACTGATGGCGCTGCACTGCCTCTGACCGGGTGGCAGGATATGAGGCACTAGTTTTCAGCCAGCGAGAATTCAGTCGCTCTCTGGAGGAGAATTCTAGCGACCGGCTGCTCTGATCGGTAGGTTTCATCGATCAATACCAGGCGAATGCTGAAGCTGTACCCTAATAAACGGGCTACGGACCGCTCTTGATCTTTCCTTCCTCTTCCTTGTCCTGTCCTCACCCCTTACACACACACTCTACCTTGCACTGCACTACCACACACGCCTGGAGACCGGTCGGGAGCTTAGAGCTTGTCCAGGCTAAGGCGGTACCCCGATGGTGGGAGGCACTTGGTTGAGGGAAACCCCTAGCCGACGATAAGTCGGCGCCGGATCTCTCCATCCAGCGAGCGAAAAGTCACTGCTACCTTGCGAAGAAAAAGCAAGCGGTACACTTACGGAGGCAACGAGCTCAGAAGTTGACGCGCCCCGAACAACAACCAACCAATCAACCAACCCGTGATAGCAGATGCAGAGGGAACAACTCCAAGCGGACGCTAGTGCCTCCACCCCCACTGCCCGCCCCTCTCCCTCACGGCACTCTCTAATGCTCTAACCCCTAGTCGTCGCCGCTGCCACCATCACCATCTCCACCTCCACCTCCACCATCGCCAGAGCCCTCCCGCGGCTTCGCAGTTTATTTCTGTATTGACGCCGGCGGCCTAGGGAACTCGGGCGGTTCGGCGGTGGCGGTGGCGGTGTCCGTGTGTTATTGCATTTTCGCGAGCCCTAACGGTATTTCCAGTGGCGGCGGCGGCGGCAGCAACAGTAAATCTAATTTCTGAACGCCGAGCAGCGCGGTGCCCGCCTTGCTTCTTTGCGCGCTCGGCTCCAACCCCGTCCCCCCTCCTCTCCCGCCCCGCCCGGCCACCACACCGCACCGGCCCCCTCCGTCTCCGCCCTCTCCGCCTCCGCCCCGCTCCACTCCGCCCCGCTCCACTCCCCCCCGCTCCACTCCCCCCCGCTCCACTCCCCCCCGCTCCACTCCCCCCCGCTCCGCCCCGCCACCCTCCGCTCCGATCTGCCCCACCCCACCGCCACTGTCCCCGCTCCGCCCCCACTCCGGCCCCGCTCTGACCCCGACGCCCACGCATCGCCCTCGCTTCAACCCTCACTTTGCCCGCCCTCTCCCGCTCCGCTCGGCCGTGCGTCGTGGCGAGATAACCTCGTTTGGCGGTGGGCGGTGGGCGGGGCACGCAGGGCCGCGCTGCGTCGCCCGACTTCGGTCCAGGGAGCGCGCTCTTACGGGGCGATTGGCGTCGTGCGGAGGCCACCCCCACCGCCTTCTTCCAGCTGAGACCTTGCAATTACAATTAAACCGCTTTCGTAGCTTAGAGAAGACGCGACCTCCCTTTGCAATAGTTTTTAAAATTAACAGAAAGGAAAAATATTGTTATAGTAAATTTTCTTCTTTAAAGAAATATTTGTTTCGTCTAGTACAAGATAAACTCAACCACACTACAAAATCATCTTAACATAACGTCTTATGCATTTCATTACTGAATCATAACTCATTCAGCTATTATATCCATCTTTTAAAATAGGTGACACAGCCATTTTGTACAATTTCTGTGAGAGACGAAGCTAAGACACATTCATGAGTGTCGTTAATAATACCATCAACAGCACCAGAACATAAGATATTTTGTTAAGCAAAGTGTTTGGAATATGAATGTAGGGATATTACGCATTTGATGTTCAATACTGATTTGACGTGTCAATTTCTCAGGCTTCCAGAATCCCTTGTTTCGCAAGATTACCGATTGGAAACGCAATGAAGAATGAAGACTACTCTTTAGGGAATAATGATTCCCATGAACGGCTGAGAGCGCTCAGGGCAACAACTTTCCCAGTGATGTCTCTGATAGGAAGGTTCCGAGGTTCGAGGCCCGACGGATTTTCGACACTTGCTAGATGGCTTGGTCACTTCCAACCACTGACTGGGGGCGAATGCTAGCAGCTGGCTTCTCTGTTCGGTGGTTTTCCGTTGTTTATTCCACTCCACACACACACACACACACACATCCCAGTGATGTCTCTGACAGGAAGGTTCTGAGGTTCGAGACCCAACGGATTTTCGACACTTGCTAGATGGCTTGGCCATTTTCAACCACTGACTGGGGGCGAATGCTAGCAGCTGGCCTCTCTGTTCGGTGGTTTTTCGTTGTTTATTCCACTCCACCCCCCCCACACACACACACACATCCCAGTAATGTCTCTGACAGGAAGGTTCTGAGGTTCGAGGCCCGACGGATTTTCGACACTCGCTAGATGGCTTGGTCACTTCCAACCACTGACTGGGGGCGAATGCTAGCAGCTGGCTTCTCTGTTCGGTGCTTTTTCGTTGTTTATTCCACTCCACCCCCCCCCCACACACACACACACATCCCAGTAATGTCTCTGACAGGAAGGTTCTGAGGTTCGAGGCCCGACGGATTTTCGACACTCGCTAGATGGCTTGGTCACTTCCAACCACTGACTGGGGGCGAATGCTAGCAGCTGGCTTCTCTGTTCGGTGGTTTTCCGTTGTTTATTCCACTCCACCCCCCACACACACACACTTAAAGCACTTTTACTCGCATTTACATCGGGAGACGAGTCAGCAGTGTGGAACTTGCCCCGGCTCGGACGTTGCTCCGCTGGTGGAGATACGTGGGAGGGGAAAGCCGACGTGTAGATCAGCGCCGGATTTTAAGTCCTAGTGGGAAAACGTCACCCGGAATATAACAGGCACTCCGCTTATGGGACTAATGACTTTAGTACTTGACGCGCCCGAAAACAAAATCAAAAATGGATCAGTGTGTGTGGGAGAGCTCGGAGAAAAGCGGCAAGAGAGCATTCAATATACAACGAAATGAACAAGACAAGAAAGTAGTAGGAAGTGGAACAGTGAATGTTGTGTTACAGCACGACAGGGCAAACAGTATCGACGAACAAACTACACGCCCTGAGTGTGGAAGCGCATTACGACTTAATACGTCTAACCTCAATTGTGAACACCACACGTTAAATGAAAACGTGCAATACTATTTGAATTTTTTAAAGTTAAAGACTTGCAACATACAAAACGGATATCTTAGTGTTGTCACTACAAGAAAACAATAGAGACAAATATAAATAATGTTGGAGTAATCACAATAATAATTACTGGATAGATTGTTCAAACAATCTTACTTTTAGGGCTGTGTGTTATCTGTAAAATACTTCTAGAATTGCTAAATCATATTTTTCCCCAAAAAAAAGTTGAAAATAATACGTAATAAATATCACCTTCATTACACAAATAATTGATAAAACAACCCAAACGCAAAACTCAAATTATCTCCGCTCCATACCCTTGTCGGTTAGCACTCTTTCTAGCTGGACGCATCTATTATATTTCTAGCTGGACGCATTCATTCTATTTCTTTGTTTCTGATGGCTGTAACTAACGGATATCTATCCATTGTGAATTTCAATGCAACCTACCTTTTTACCTAATACTTGACTATTTATTATCTTCATATCCCCCTTCATTAGATGGTTGCGATATAAGCTGTGTTGATGAAAAAATAGAGTTTGTAGATTTAACTGCCCGAAATTGATCTTAGATTTCAAGACTTTTCATTACCTATATAAGAAAGATACACACGTTTAAAGCTGTCGTTAAAATGTTATAATTCCCGAAGGTATTGCTCGATATTGGCTAGATAAACATTGGTTCTCGAAGAGCAAGTTGTAATTCTTATTATCTTTTCTATGTGCGTTTCATCACACACACACACATACACACACATACACATACACACACATACACATACACACACATACACATACACATACACACACATACACACACGCGCGCGCGCGCGCAAATAAACTAGTTGGAACTGTAAAACATGAAAGTATATTTTTTGCAAAATAATTGTTATTGGCTTGTGGTTTATATTTTGAATGTCGTTTTTTTTTAATATCCAGTTATCTTCGTGTTCACCCGCCCCCCCGTTTCGCATGTATTTCACAGAAGTTAAATTTCTTTATTTTTTTCAAATCTCGTAATAGAAATTACTTACATGGCTAACAAATAAGTAAAATACGTATTATTGTAGTATTGCCTAGGAAAAGATAATTTATTTTGTAATTCATAAAATGAAGATTAAACGTATTTTAATCATGTTGGTCTTCTCGTGCACGGTTTTTTTCTCAGCGGTCAGAACGTGTTCTTCCGGACTGGGCATCTTCCTTCACTGCAGTGTAAATCCTTCACTCCAGGAATCAGCGCCTACCGTCATCTTCCTCCACGCGGCCGGCGCGGCTCGCCCTCGGCGCATCGGGCGTCCCTGCGGAGCCCCCACACTGCCACCTGGCCGGGCGGGCGGCCTTTGACTCTCCGGCCAACTCCCTCACGCCCCCACCAACCCCCTCGCCCGCGCCTCGCCAGCGCGTCTCCCAGCGCCCCCTTCCCCACCTCTGCTCTCATCACACGCGCCCCTCCCACGCCCCGACCGTGCCCCGCCCTCGCGCCTCCTCGCCTTCATCCCGCCGTCGCGCCTCCCCCGCCCTCTCCCCGCCCCCGCCACACCTTCGAGCGCCAGCGCCTCGCCCTCACCCCGCCCGCGCCCTCACCCCGCCCTCGCCCCCATCGCCCTGCCCTCTCTCTTTCCTCTCGCGCCCCCGCTGCACCCTTTCCCCGCCCTCGCGCCTCCTCGCCTTCATCCCGCCGTCGCGCCTCCCCCGCCCTTTCCCCGCCCCCGCCACACCTTCGACCGCCAGCGCCTCGCCCTCACCCCGCCCGCGCCCTGCCGCCCTCCCGCTCCCGCCCCCGCCCCCGCGCTCACCCCGCCCTCGCCCCCATCGCCCTGCCCTCTGTCTTTCCTCTCGCGCCCCCGCTCCACCCTTTCCCCGCCCTCGCCTTCATCCCGCCGTCGCGCCTCCCCCGCCCTCTCCCCGCCCGCGCCACACCTTCGGCCGCCAGCGCCTCGCCCTCACCCCGCCCCGCCCCCGCGCTCCCGGGGGATCCACACCGTTGCGCGGCCGCGAAGGCATCTGCTTGCGATGCAGGCGCCGCTTCCGCCTCGCGCTCCGCCTCGATGGCTCCGTGGCAACACGCAGAGCTGGTGCGGCGCCTCTCGCCCCGAGCACCTGGCTTCGGCGCTGGCTGAGGTTTCACCTAGAAGGCTGGGCGAATTTCTTGCGGCAGGCTTCTGGGATATGTAGTTTGGAATCAATACCAGGTGAACCCCTCCCAAAGAGCCCACAAGATGTGTATGTCCCCTTCCTCATTATTGCCTCCTTGCCCCCCACTACACGCACACACGTACTTTCAATACACTACCGCACCCTCCTTGGGGCGATATATTATATGCCCTCCTTGCATTTCTTACTTTGTAATTTAATTGGCTAATAATTTAATTGTAGACTGATGATGACGGCAAAGCCATCGAAAACCTGCTCCCTTAATAAACAAACCATGTTGACGGAGATGGCATCTTTTACTTCTTCATGTGCTGACGTTAACAATACCTCCTCAGAATTTCCACATAGCAAAGACTAGTGTTCAATGTACGATCGCTCCTTGGCTGCAGTGGGCCAGAACGCACATCAGCGACAGCCGCGAGCAGCGGCTCTCGTGGCTGCGTCCGCCTCTGTTGTGCGAATCCCCAACGTAATCCTCTCGGACATCGCAATCGTCTCGGCACGCACCTTCCTGCGCAGGCTGCTGTTGCTCTGGCTGTCGGCGCCATTTGCATTCGTCATCGCCGTCGTCTCTGGCGCTGGCACTGCCAAGGCCATCGTCCAAGCAGCGCGTCTGTCAAAAGGGTTCGACCAACCTCCAGCTTCGACTGCTTCGACGTCGCCTCCTCCCCTCTGCGACCGCTGCAGCCGCCAGCTCCCCCCTCCCTCCTTTCCTTCATTGCTTCATATCTTTCGTTTAAGTCCATTTCTTCTTTTTATACCCTACTAATATTTCTTCCTGTTTTTTATGTATTACTGATGCAAAACCCAAGGTTTATAGCGACTCTTTAGTACTTTTCATGAAGGTTTGGTATTTGATTTTACATTACATATATGCACAGTACAATGTTTACAATGACGAGGATATTATTTTAATATTACAAAAACGTGGCACACAATTATGGCTGGTATGTTAATATGTACAAGAAGTCAACTATATTTTAATAAGTATATTGGTGTTCTGGAAATAAATTAATAATTTTCTATAATTTATTCTGTTTAAAAAAATAGATTTCACCTTATGGCGAGAATGATCCAAATGATCATCTCTAAATTATTTCTTCATTGTGATATGTGTTCATATTATTTTTAGAAATAGGTATCTCTGTGCAGAAAAGCGAAGTGGGTGTATCGTCCAGAAATGTAACACTGTCTAAATGTCTCGTGAGTCATTGCGTAGATTTGGCGCGAGAAACGTTTCTGCTTGAAAGCTCGACAGCGGCTGCTTCAGTCTCATCGTCTTCAGTCGCGTTGCGGTCCCTTCTGCCAAATCATAATTTTCAAAATTCTAAATGCTTCTGAGTTAAATTTGTTTGATGCAAAACTGCGAGATAATTTTCTCTTCAGCAGTATTGTACTAACGGGTTATATAACGATTTTTCATATAAGTGAAACAAGTTATTTTTCCTTAGTGAATTGTTTAGTGTGACGTATCGAAACATTGTCTTATAATTATGCCCGACGTATTTTGATACATCGCCAAAATATTTTTTATTCACCAATTTTCAGAACATGAATTTGTACTTCAGTAAGTTTTCATACGATAACACTGGACGAAATTGTGAAAGAATGGTTAATAATAGTTTAATAACATTACTATACCTAAAAGTAAATATCATGAGCTACTTTGCTGAACAAATAAAATTATATTAATTATTTATCTACATGAACAATAAAATTAAAGACAGAACAAGAAACAATACTATTTTCAGTAAATATTCCCACCCCTTTAAAGGTTCTTTTATCTTTCTTTGCTCTAACACCACTGTTTTATTTTTCAGTTTATTAAATCAATGCAGAGATGACGTAGCTTCCTTCCTTCTCGGTTGTTCTCATCACACACGTTTCGTCCTCACTTCGTCGCAACTTCAGCGCCCAATTTCATTTGTCGAGGTTCTTGTGTCACTTCCTCGCAAATGCGATTTTATTACACAGCTCTACTTACTATTAATCACTAGTTTGTCTAAAACACAGCCAAAAACGTTCTCTCTCGAACTTTTCTTTTTCATCCGCTTTTCAAAGCCTTCGCATGTTTTTTGTCTTTCCGCCGATCAATGTCCAAGGGGTTTGCACATGAATAACGCCCGTTGTAAATAAACATGTAATATGTTATATTACAATAGAGAAAAGGTAAATACATACGTACACATTTGAAAAGAGAAAATTGACACAAACTATTTCAGTTTCCGATGAACGTCACTTCAGTTTCAGTTGTCAAAGCGACGGGTTCCGTTCGTTCACTCGCGCGTGGGCGCTTTAAAGTTGGACCGAGTGTTGCATATCGAGCGACTGCGCTCCGCAGCGGTGCCGCTTTATCACGCGACCGAGGAGGCAGCGAATCGAGAGCGCGTTGTTCAGCGGTGCATGATATGTAACCAAGCAGTTACATTTAACGCTGTTGTGGCTGCGCACATTCTGCGCGCTACCTAGCGGGGGCTGCCGCAGTTAGTCCACAAAGCCGTGCGCCCAGGCCTCGCAGCCACAGCACGGCAGGAAAGCGAGCTCCAATCGAATCTCAAATCAGAAAGGAGATGAATGTTCGCGCTCGGAAAGGAAGTGGGCGCTCTATTCTGAAGCGGCGGACTCCTTTGTCGAGCCCACGATGTTCAGGCGGTGCTATACGTTTTCTCCTCCTTAGCACAGAAAAGCAGTCGAATCTAACCTTACATTGTGCTGAGCTTCTCGCGAACATATCTTTATTGAATTTTGATACTATTACAAGAATTATTTCTATTATTGTTTCTATTACTAGTAGTTGTGGTGATGGTGACTGTGCTAGCTGAAAGCGGGCGAAAATTTGCACATTTCTACTCGTGAAAGGATATTAAGGAAGTACTATAGGAAACACTATAATGTTTAGAACTCCTCATTCCATTTTTGAATAATAATATAGACTTTTAAATTAAGTATTTTGAGCATACAGGATAAACATAATAACTATTTTTTGTATTGTTGTACTAAAACAGCATCTTGACTTGACGCCAGTTGATCATTGAGCTTCTCTCCCCTCTCGCATTTCTGAAAAATGCAACAAAAAGTGGTCTCGTGACCTGAATCTCCAGCAGAACAAAGTCAATTATATTATTTCAGAAGTCAATTATACCGTCGCCAGTACGTCTCGGTTTTGTGTAGAGCTATGTTAAATTTAAAAAAAAATACATTGTCACTAAGACCTTTAGTAAAAATGTATATTGTACACGTGCGAAAATTATTATTACAAGTATTATTAATAAGTTTTCCAAGTACACAAATTCAAGTATAGAGTGGAGTATCTTAAACGGTAAGCTTGAAAGAAACCGTCTAAAAAATGTAATTTTGTTTATTACTGCGTAAAATCAAAACTCGTGATTCCGTTAGATACAAAAATATTATTTGAATATTCCAAAACTCCTCGAAATATAATTTGTGAATTTTGTGTGAACAAATTGAAACTTCTAATAACAGAACCAAAACACAACTTCAATTGGAACAAATTGAATTTGTTAACATTTGAACAAAAAACAAAAATTCAATTTGTTTCCAACAATATCAAAAGTTATATTTTTCTATTACACCAACTACAATTTAGATATTGTCTTGTTTCGTAGTATTAAAGATGGACGCAATGGGTCCAAATTAGCTTTATGCTGAATTAAACGTGTATGACACAACTACGCCTCATGATTATTTTTATAAAGATGCTATCATAAACCTTATATCATTTCCTATTATTTTTCAAAAACTTAAAAAATACTTAAAAATTGTGTTTTTGTCATGAAATACAATGTGTGTGTGTGTGTGTGTGTGTGTATGTGTGTGTAGCTCTTTTGGTGCGTGAAGTTTCAAGAAATCCTTTAGAGTCGTTTTTGGAATATATCTTGTTTTTATAAATGCCTTTATATCACAAAAAATTACTCAAAAACTATACACATTTTGCTTTATGTCGAATGTGTCGTTATATAAATAACTGTGGATAAAATTAAATAACTCTTTTCAATATTGAAGGACTTCGAGTTGGACCAGTTACACCGGAAAACATTCATTATGAGAAAATCCTACGTGCAGTGTAGGAGCTGGGGGTGTTCACAGCCGGAAGGATGGACTAACGTTTTGCTGACAATAGTGTTTTCATGTGTATGTAGGTCCCACGAAACGTGAATTACGACTATATAACGTGTTAGAGGAACTACTTAATACATTTTATCCTACTGTAAGGCAGTAGACTGAGACGTTATGAGTATGTAGCAACACACGTCCCTAAGATAGGAGTCATAAGTAGAATCAAGGTTTGGGATGCTCCTACCACAGGAGAACTGATAGCCATATGATTCAGTTGATTTAAACACATTCTCTTTCATATAATTTTGTAACGTAAGACTTTACTATGCGAAATAATAATTGATTAAATAAGAATGTTTCAAGCTGTTTGAAGTTTGCTTACAGAATTGTAAGATCTTGTTCCAGACAGAAGCATGTGTAGATAAAATTATATTAAATAAAAGGTGGCAGTGAGGTTAAGTATCCGAAACATTGTGAAAATTTTGTTGATGGATCCAGTTTTGTAGTTCACAAGTTGATTGTGCCGATGAAGATACACACAGGCCAGATGCTAATGTATAGCTGCATCATCTCAAGTACTGCATTGTGAATATGTGAATAATGTGAATGCAGCTCCCCATATTAAAATGGGCCAAATGAGATTATTATTATTATTATTATTATTATTATTATTATTATTATTATTATTATTATTATTATTATTATTATTATTATTATTATTATTATTATTATTGCAGTAATATCCATGCGTTAAAATTTAAAATGGAAAATATTTCCATATTTGTATATTTTCATTTTAATTTAATTTATCAACTGACATGAAATATAGAAACGAGACATCAAATTATGATTTTCATTTCTGCCTAGACACGATTTAAAATATCGATTTACCGATAAATTTGTCTTTTGTTGCATTATTAATTGTTAAGAATGAACGGTATAATCACACCAATTTGAATACAGGCGCTTAAGACTAGAGAAAATGTGAATTTTACTGTTCCTCCTACTCTATGAAAATGCTTGCTGCTTTCTATATTAGCATTGTAAAGTGCAGAATGAAGAATATTACATGATGTTGCTTATGGAGTAGGACCACAGTGTTTATCCCATCACGTATTGTGCCGGTAACAAATTCAACGTTGATGCCTCAACCCGGCATGGCTCTTCTTCAGAAGCCGTCCTTCATTTATTTCAGCAGATTAGAAAATTAGATATTTTTGCTTCCGCGCTACGTCACAATACTAATTTCTTATCTGAAATTCTTCCTAGAATTGGAGATTTATCCTTCATATTTCGTGGTATTTATTTTTCAACTCGCCTTCAAATTTTTTCCCTGTATTCTGCATTCCATTATTGTCGATAAAAAATTATTTCCAGCGAAATAATGTAACACTCCCGCGCCTGCACAGATGTAATAAATATCGACGACAGCTTAAAACGTCCCCGAGTACTATTCCCTCTCTGGAGGTCGCAAAAGTTCTCGAACCCATCATCAAATTGCTATTTGTTTTCCGTCTAGCGGCGCAGGGCGCGCATATGCTTCCCAGGCATGAACGTGACACGGCCGGCGCGGCGACACTTTTTCCGCGCGAGAGAGCGTGGGGGGGGGGCTTGCGGTCGGGGGGAGGGGAGGGGGGAGGAGGAACGCGATGAGGCGAAGGGAATCAGTGAGCGGGAAAGCGGGGGCGGGGCGGGGCGGAGCGGGGCGGGGCGGGGCGGGGCGGAGCGGAGCGGGGCGGGGCGGGGAGGGGAGGGGAGAGGACGCCGATGCGTGGCAAGTCGAGCAGGAAGAGAAGGGAGGGGAGGGGGAGGGGAAGTCGGTCGACGACAGGAACAGATGGCCCCGCGCGCTCGCACAACACGGGGCCTAGGGCGTAACCTATCGGCTGGGGTGGAGCGACGGACAAGCGAATGGATGACAAACATTTATTTTCTTTGAAACTCGTTTTAACAAACAAAAATTGCGTCCCCGTCGCCCGCTCGCGCGCCGCACGTCGGGGAGGGCCGCTCTAGGGCCGACGTCGGGCCCCTAGCAGGCAGCACCGTGCACTGGGGGCTGTGTACTCGCGAACGAGGGTGTGGGCCCTCGGTCGTGTTGACTTGCTTCTGTGCGAAAGAGGTGTTACATTGCCGTTTATAAAGACAGTAACACACACTTCGTCAGACCACGCCTCTCCTGTTAAATTGAACGTCACCTAAGAGAGAAGACTGCAAGGAAACCACAGACCCTGACGCGAATAATTTTCTGGCAATTGAAAAATCTAAATGTTCATTTTATGACAAGAGACTTTTTCTAGTTATTTTGATGAAAATATTAAATGGGCAATATACACATTGTGTGAGGAAATACAAAACCAAATTCAATACGTAACACTGTCCAAAATCTGACACGACAATATCTGCCAATCATTACATAAGTATTTCACAAATAAATATCAAAACTTCAATGATAAACCAAACAAAATAACTTCCTAAAAAATATTTTTCTAAGGCGGTATTTTAAAATGCATTTCCTATGTTTAGAAATAATTTCCATGTTTGAATTTGATTGTGATATTTATTAGCACGATACATATGAACAGATTCGTCGGTGAAATAAAAATATAAATTGTTTATTCATCATTATATTCGTTGAACTAAATTTATTGTGGTTTAATATTACCTCGATAAACGTTTGTGTCGTATTTACATTTAATATACAGGTAAATAGCCCATATCGTAAGGTTTAGTATAATATTTCAGTTTTTATGGTTTGCTTTGTGTTTTATCTCTCTAAGAATACAGCACCTTTTATTTGTGAGTGCGGAATAAAGTAGAAATCCCTAACTGAAGGGAGAATCAATTCGAATATCGCTTCCTGCCAGTCAGAGAGGAAGGGGCATTAGTCGGTTTGTTCGCAGAAGGATTTGAATCTCTGATCTCCCAAATGTGTGCAGGTGTAGATTCCTGTCCTTCATGATTGTATCGTTAAGCAAAATGGGGCTTCGATTGCTCGCTCCCTTCGGAATAGTGTGCTTTGCTCTACAGATATGGCTCGTCGTGTTTAATAGGTGCCGTAAGTGTTGTGGAAACGCGCTATTGGGAATTCAATATCTCGACGATCAGACGCTCGGAAACACCGTTTTGTCTCGTACTTGTATTTAAAATTGATATGTATTTTATCTCAAGTTTTAGTCTTCAAAGTTACACATATTTTTTTCTTTCATCTGTTAAATGGAAGAATTATTTAGAAATATTCATTTCATTACCGGCTCAAATTATCTCTGATGGCAATGTTAAGAGAATATTTTGTAATAAACAAAAAAATAATATTAGTAGGTTTGTATGATGTGCAAGAGACGACTGAATTCATTATTTTCATAAGACAAACACATCACGAAATACTTATACACACAATTTCCAAATTTTAGGGTATATATTCAGTAAAACTTCACAATCCAATAAATGCTTTACAAATAGTATAAAATACGATCTTACACCGGTAAATGCGTCTTGGAAGAAAACATGACCAAGTGAAATTCTTCAGTCAAAAATATCTACGCTCCATTATCACTGGTTTGTTAAAGATTGCTATTGACTAACAATATCCATACTTGTACGCAATATCATAATTGAAAGGGAGTGTGGCGTATTATTCTTTGAGGAATAATTGCAATCTTGGATGAATGGGAAAACAGTCTCGATTTCTCGTGACGGTTATTGTTCGTTTTTGTGGGCAGATGGCTGTGCCGCTCTACTTCCCTCCTTGCGGGCGCACGAACCCCGCGCTTTGGTACCACAGGCAGTGCCTCCCGTACAGCAGTTTGCCTGGGCTGGGGTGGCTGTCGCGCTCCGAGTCGGAGGGTTGGGCGGCGGGCGGCGGGGGCGATGCCTGCGCCGCGTTGTCGTTGACGTCTCGACCGTCCGCTTTCCCGTCGCCTTGCTGGGCGCCGTCTTCGAGCCTCAGCTCCTGCACGTCCCCGGCCACGTCCGCAGGCTCGGCGCCCGCGCCCCCCTCCCCCTCCCCCACCCCCTCCCTCTCCGCCGCCGCCGCCTCCTCTCGGTGGACGTCGTCCTCGTCCGCGCTGTCGGACGAGACGGAGCTGGTGTCGGGGTCGGGCGGGCGGGCGCCGCCGCACGCGGACGCGTCGTCCGACTCGTCGCCGTCGCCGTCCGAGCCCGACGTGGCGGGCGACGTGCTGGTCCAGCGGCACACGGGGCAGGGCCGGTCCTCGCGCCAGGGCCCGCGCGCCCGCGGCGCGGCCGTGTCCCCGGCCGGCCCGCTCTCGTGCTGGCGCTTCAGCAGCGCCTCCAGCAGCAGCTTCTTCTCGTCCACCGGGTAGAGCGCGCTCACGTCGCGCATGCGCCGCGGCTTGTTCGGCGTCTGCCGCGGCGACGGGATGTACTCGTCCATCATCTTGGCGATCGCAAATACGGACTCCTCTGTGTCAGACACAAGATTTCCTTCTTGCTGGAGTTAGATCTCGATAGCTTTCATTCATACACACTCCTCTTTCGATAATGCTGTCAGAGTTCACGACGATGAATTACTGACATGTAATTTCAAAATGAGTCTGTCTAAAGTACCCTGCAAAAGATAATTTGGTATAACTTATTACTTCTAAATACTACTTATATCTAGAGAACCACAGTAGAACCCCGCAAACCGGAACCTTTTAAATCCAAAACTGCTGATAATAAACAAAATTCGGGATGGAACAGAAATAAACAAAATAAATAAAATCCTTATTTGCAATATGTAGAAATAATTCTATAGTTCCTGTATAATTGAACAACTAAGTATTGAAACAAGTTGTCGAAATGAAACGTTTATTGTACTGGTATCTACGATGTGTATCACATGTTTATGTACCAGTAATTTTCACTAAAAGAACATCGGTAATCTTCTTTTGCCGCAAGGAACTGAATCTGCTTGATGATGCGATGTTGCCATTGCTACGCTGCGTGGACGTTTTCTCCCATCGCAACGTTGCATTGTGTTTGGCAATCCTATAGATGTAGATCCTATAGATATTTACATATGTTCATAACGTTTTTCGGATAATACGAGCAGATCACACCTCCTAATGGTTGGGAATATCGGGGTTCTACTAAATTACAAAATCATCACTTTTATCATTACCTGGAAACATGAAGAAAGGGTAATGCAACACTCGTAAATGTTGAAAAATCTTCCTAAACTTCGCTCACGTACGCTACAGAGCAGCCGTACTCCGAGTATTCGCTATTTATATCACATTTATGACGTTATTGCTTCATAATCCAATATTAATGGAGTGATACACCGTGACTTCTTTCAATTACAACCGCTTCGCGATTTTTGTTTACGATTATGCCAAAGAGAAGAGCTACGCACGTTTCTATGGAAGTTGCTTTCACTTGTTCAACAACGAATTCAATGGATGCTGTTTGAAACACTAAACTACTTTTTTCGTGCAATTTCTGAAGCGATTTTGTTTCGTGAACTGTAATTTTCAATTTAATTTTGAAAGTTTTCTAAACTTCATGCTACGGACTAGAAATTTATGGCTGACTGAAAAGTATGTGCGCGTTTTAGCTAATTGTAATTGTACGGAACTTCTTTTTGAAAACATATCAATGCCTGAATAAAATAACTTCAATCTTTATAATGTTCATTATTTAAAATGTATAAAGCAATGTAACATTAACTATATGGATAAAAATGTATAAAGCAAAGTGTATTGCAAAATTAATCTAGTATTCAAATTCAGAATTTTACTATTTTGTTGAATAAAACAAAAGATCTCTAGTTTATAAGAGCCAATGCTTTGGAGTAGTGAGTGTGAAATGTAGGATATATATTTACTTGGGTAAGTGTCACGTCATGGCAATATGGATAGTTTAATAACTTGAAATTAGTTCGAATATCTTTGATTTATCATAAGTGCCCTTCATCTCGCTTTCACTTTGTACTAAGAATTGGAAAAATTAGCAATTTTACTAGGATTTTCTACTTCTGAGTTGGCGACGAAAGGGTTAATTTGAAAATTAACCTGACTCTTCTTATTATATAAAGAAAGACAATTTTACTTTGGTTAGTATTCTAATGTTTTTCCTCGTTTAATCATCTCTCACTGAATTTGTTAAATAAGTCAACTTCGCCATCCCATCGTCTCCTATTCACGAGAATACATTTTGTCGCTCTCACACTCAACCAATCTTTGTAAATGAGGTCTCTGAAAAAAGGAAATTTCACAGAGACGTGACGAATTGTATTTTGACTTCAAAAATATAACGAATTTGTTTAAAAATGCATCCAAATATTCATATCAAATGCAACCCGCAGTACTTGGTCAGATATATCGTTAAATAACACCTAAACAAAACGTTCTAGGGCATTAAAAACTTAAATTTTGAGATCAACAGTCTCGTTTCTCACGCCATAATCTATAGGATGAGATATTCTTGGGCATTCTATTAAATTTTTGGCACTTGATAGGCAGAAAATTGATAAAAAGAGTTGCTGATTGCTTCTGTTTATCATGAATTTAACTTCACGAATGCGAGAAGAATGTGTAGTTTCGTTTACAAAAATATTTGTCAGTACATTTCAAAATAAGTGTTTCCCATTCCATTTTTGAAAGTTTTGAATCCCTCTGCTTAACTATAAGTAATGATGTACATCCGTGTGTCTGGAGTAGTCAAGCGCAGGGTGATCATTCCGTTCATCAGAATCAGTTGATCCGGGAGGGTCAGCTGCTAAGGTTATTAGCCCCCATATGTGCTAATTGTGCATGATTTCATCGCGGGAGGTGGAGGGGATATTTTCTCGCAGGCTGACGAGATCCGGCGCCGACCTATACCGGCTTGCGGGAATTTCCCCCAACAGGTATATCACAGCAGCGATACAAGTTCCAAGCTCCGCCTGGTCTCCGGGCGAGTGTAGTGATGTAGTGCATGTAGTCACTGTAGTGTAAAAGTGTGTTAGTGGTGAGTGTATGAAAAGGAATGGGAAGGGAAGATCGCGCATGGTCATGGGCCCGATCGGGTAGTGCTCGGGCGATCGCCTAGCGTTGATCGCAGAAACCAGGGACAACTACCGATCAGAGATAGCGGCTGAAAACCACCTGGATGTCAGGGCATGCCGGTCAGAGGTACCGCAGTGACATCAGTTGATGCCCTGAGCCACTTTGCTTTACTGTAGTCCGTCCGCGGTGGTCCGTCCGCGGTGGTTCAATTCGATGCCAGTAGCGCATTCCGTCACCATTCGTTGCAGTAGCGATTCACGCTGTCGTCATGGGTAGTTGAGAGATGAGTAAACTCTCAAGTGCTCTTCGTCAGGGGACGGTGTCATCAGCAAGGCCGATTGAGGGTAAGGGTGCTTGCAGGTCGCCGAGGTCAGTATTCACGGCTTTAAATCTCTCCAGATTTCTTGAGACTGGTCCAACTGAAGCAATATTCCCGCATTTTTGACAATGCTTAGAGCCTGTAGAGTTCTGTGGCACCTTTGCCGGCCAGACCTCACACGCCATCAGCTCTGAAGCCCCACGTCCCTCTTCATTAGGAATGGGCGATTACGAAATGATAATCGATTAATATCTCATCGACGATTTTTTGGATTAAATTAATATGCTTCGATTAATACTTTCGAATTAATCGATAAATCTTATATAATCGATTAATTTTTTACATGTTTTAATGCGTGAAATCGTTAATTTTTAATTTGCTATGAATCGTTTAGAATCTTTTCAAGCGTTTTAATTAAGCGTTTAGTGGTTTTTTAGACGTGCGGCACAGTTTAATGATTAATAATTGTGTATTATTTATTTAAATAATATTTATTCCATACACATACTAATGAGACAAACGACTCAGTTTAAAATGAAAATGGTCGTAAAAATTCTAGAAACAGTATCATCAATAATTATAATTTAACGATATACTTGGTTGAAGACGATTCAAGGAAAACTGGTAATTCTTTCTCTTTCTTATTTCATACTGAATATAATACTATTACAAAAATTTTAGAGCATATATAATGAATTCATTTTATTAGATTTACTGTCATAAAATTATTCCCGTATGTATGTCCATATTATGTTTTTCATTTGGAGAGAGATGAACAGATGTGAAATTCCGTTGCTAATGTTCAAAAGTAAAGATGTACTTTCATATTTTGGTCATCTTGAAAATTAATATTTGAATTAAAATAAAGCCAATATCGGGGGGGGGGAAATCGATGCGTACGTTAATCGGTGTAAAAATAATCGATTTCACTGTTCCGATCAATAATAATAATAAAATAACAGATTGTTGTACTAATAGCGATCAAGTCGCCCATCCCTCCTTCACAGCGCAGCCAGCGCTGCCAGCGGCCGCGCGCGGAAGCGTCGCCCCGCGTGGGCGGGAATGGCGGCGGAGCGGCTGCTGTGAGGAAGCACAGCGCCAGGTTCAGCAAGTGCTCGCTACAGCGCTGCTAGCCCTCGAGTAGTTCGCAGTTGAAGTTGTCCTCAACGAGGTATCTTCCCAATAGACATGAGCAACCAAGTGCGGACGCTCAACCGACTCCACAAAATAACATGCTCCACAGATTGTTAATAGTTACATATTTCTTGCATAATTTATAGATATATTTATACTAAAATTACACATTATTTAGTAACATGGGTATTGTTGTATTTAGGGAGTGGATTTTAATCAAATGCTGTTTTTTGCTCTCTCGATACGAAGTATACAAAAAAGTTATGTAATGCTGAACGAAAAAACGGCGAATTTTTGGCAAAAAAATATTATTGCAGGGCCCTGTTAAAGCAAAAGATGATAAATCTACTTGATAAATGTAGAAACGAAATTCTCTAACATGTAGCGAAGCCAGAATCCATGTTTTGTAGGTCCTTTATACCGTAATATCGAATGACTTCAAAACCTCTGACTGTCCGTCCGTCTGTCTGTTTCTCCGCCGTTTGAGGACAAGCGGAAACGGCTAAACCGTTCAGCACATTTTCTTCAAAATTAATATTGATGTGGCTGATGTCGTGATCCCTTGAATTTTGAAACTTTTTTTTTTTTTTTTTTTTTTTTTGGAAGGTACTTAACATGAAGTCCCTGGAACATTTTCCAAAATAAGGCTACATCATTTTTCATTAAATTGTTTGTTTAATAGTGTGAAGCACGATTAAGAGAATGGTGCACTCGTTTGAAAACTCTGATTTTTCGGAAATTGCACACGTTCAATTTTTTTTCGCAGTCTTCTTACAACTAATATATTAAAGATATAGATTTTTCCTTTAATGAAATCTGTCCCTTAAAAAAAGATATAAAATAAGATCACGTGTAATTTTTCGAAAATTTTAGTACTTTTCGCGTGAAAATACAGACGAGAAAATAGATGATGTTTTAGCACCATTCGTTTTATTTTCGTTTTAGAACAATTCCTTTTAGTATAGGCATTAATTTCAGTAATAAAAAAGGGAATTTACCCATTTTTGCCATTTTGCATTTTTTATTGATACCTACCATTAAGTCATTTTTACTTTTCCCGTCATTTCTAAAGCATTTTTCGTTGATTTCACAGATTTATTATCATTTTAATGATATTTTCTTCAAATAACTACGAAATGCAACAAAAGTTCTCTATATAATTCCTTAATAGTCTATTTGATTTATTTGCTCAGAAATGTTAGTGTAGCTCATAAATTGTAATTGTGAACATTTAATCTAAGATTCTTGTGACGCATATCAGCGCCTTTTTCGTTTCAGCCGATTTCACCATACGTAAAGGCAAAGATTTTCTGGAAAAGAATACTGCAATTTAATATTTTGCAAGTTCACTTCCCTTGAACGAAAGGAAGAAACTTCAATTACATCAGTAACATATGCAAAAGTTTGAGTTGTTTATTTGAATTGGTTTTGATAAAAATAATACTTCGTTTACTTCATATTCCTTTGCTTTTAGGAAATTTTAAAAACATTTTAAGAGTATTAGTAAATTGTAAAATGCTTATCATGGAGACAATCATCTTATTTTTTATCCACATCCCATCATGCCTTTTTCAGAGTTTCTGTGGAATGAAAATTCAACATTAGCTCACAAATATAGAGTAAAAATATCTCCATGGTACTTGAGCCTTTTTTAGTTTTACTTCAGGACTCCTTCAGACTGTGTTTCCTTGGACAGTAATCTCACCTGACAGAAATGCAGGAATCTTTCAATCAGTTAACTAATATTTGTCCCGGCGGAAAGTGAGATTATTACTTGTATTGGAAACAATGATTCGTATATTGTATTGTATAATGTATTGGAAACATATGAAATTCTGCAGAAACACAAAATAAATTTCTCCACATATTGAGTTTCATGTAGCATATGGTTGATGTTTCATATTTATTATTAGGAATGTACCAATTTTTAACCCTATAGTGGCTTTGAAAACATACTGAACTAATGCAGAAATATTATGCACCTACCAAAAGTTTTCGGTATATGTTGCATTTGCTACCACAAGGAAAGACTGGAGAATATTCATTTTGGAAGAAATCGTGGCGGTAATATGTTTAGGGTGTGTTCACAGACGGACGGATGGGCAGACGTTTTGGAAAAAAAATTAACACTTTTTCGGTGTCAAGGTTCTACAATTTCTGAAATCTGACTGCATAATGTATTAGAGAGAGTAATTTACAATATATTAGAAGAGGTTTTATCTAATTTTTCTATATCAGGGTCACACAATACCAGTTTTTCTGTGCAGAAATCGTCGATTTTGGAGCAGTATTATATAACTTTCTCTGCACTATCTATATTACTTCCTAAATATACGTACGTAAACGAGAAAGTAAAAAGACATTTTGCTAAAATTCGTACTTCTAATTGTTACTATTATTCATTACTATTATAAATTTTACGGTAGTATATTTCTTTATGGGCTTTGAGAACTTTGAATACTTTTGGTAGATATTATTTTGATAACAACCCTTGATTTTCTGGGAATACCAGAAAAGTTTGCCAAATTCTTTTGAGAATTAGTTAAAGGCAACTGGACACTGAAAGTACATAAAATGAATTTTCTTAGCATTATTTCTCTTACTTTACACTTCTCTGTGGATGTTAAATCTTTTCCTGTTTTCATTTCTGTTCCTTCTGCAATCTTAATTTCTTTTACCTTTCCATTTTTCTGTCATAATTCATGCCCTCTTTCTTTCGTTTCTTTTTCTCTCTCTATCTCAAACTTCCTTCAAGACACACTTCTGGAATCGTAGTTACTCTATTTGCTCTACCGTTTGTCTCTGATCGGTAGCTTACCGTGGTTTCTCCAATCAACACCAGGCAAATGCCGGAGCAGTACCCTAATAAACGAACCACGTACCGCGTGCGATCTTTCTTTTCTCTTCCTTGTCCTATCCTCACCCCTCACAACACACTTACACTAACATGCACGACACCACAACACATTCCGGAGACAAGTCGTGAGCTTAGTGCTCGTCCCGGCTGGGGCGGTGCCGTGCCGTGCTGGTGGGGAGGTACCCGGTTGAGGGAAAGCCGCTAGCCGACGATTTTCTCTCGTCTCTCTTGAGCTTTCCGCCAGACTGACTTGTGGCCAGGCAGCCGCTCTATTTGCTGCAGCGCTCGCACTGACTTCGGCATTCGCCGCACACAGCGCCCTGCGCCGCGCTGCCGCTCGCGTCGGCCGCCGCCAACCACCCGCGCCGGCACATATCGATTGTGGCGATATATATCGCGGCAGCAGTAATCGGGGATTCCCGCGACGCCGCGCCGAGATTTCCCAGTCGGCGCTCGTGGAGTCTTCTGCTGCGCCCCCCCACCCCACCCGCCCTTGTGCTTGCAGCGCGCTCGGCACCGGAAGTTCCAGTTTGCGATTGGTCCGCGCCCGACGTCCTCCGAGGCGTTTGAGGCCGCTTTAAAGAGGAGAACTGCGGAGGCATTTGCTCGTCTCTTGGCTCCCGCGTACGCGGAGCTGCTGCATCGAAAGCCACTGTTCACGACTTTTGATTTGAATGTATTCTGTTCCAAGTTCTGGTATCGACGTTTGTAACGAGAATAAACATGAACTGTATGAAAATATATGCATTGTTAAAATATTCTCGTCTAACCTTAAGAAAAAGGTATCGAAATTTTGAATGGATTATTTACTGTGTTGTTAGGAATAAAAATTGGTACAACTGTGACTAATTTAAAATGTATTTTACTCTAATGCTCACATAACAGTTTAAATAGAGTTTTAGAATTTTCGGTGAAAATTGAAAGTTGTAAAATAATATTCTACATAAATGTGAAAAAATACAAATTGCGATCTAAAATTTAATGTTTTCTGTCAGAATTCACGATGATTGAGGAAATGTAAGTAATTAAAAATATTTAAACACAAAATTGTGTGTAACAAGATAGAATGTAGTAAAAAATGTTGAGACAAACGTTGAAATATTCAATTTCGAAGAACTGCAAGAAAAGTATCTATTCATTGAAAGCAAAAGATTTAAGTGAATATTGTTTGTATGAAAGTCATATGATATAATAACTAACGTGCTGAAACAGACTGTACTTTCTCGCCCGTACCTTCCTGCAAATTACGCGAAAAGTTTACAAATTTTGGAAAATTTGTTCATGACCTTATTTCAAAATCTACCTTCAAGGAACAAAAAAAATCTCTATCTTTATAATTGTATTTGAAAGAAGCCGAAAAAATTGGAATTTTCGAAAAATCAAGGTTTTAACGAAAATGATACTTTCGCCATTCTCCCTAACGTCCTTACCACTATTCTCCAACAAATTTAATCAACAACGCTGGAGCATTTTTTATTTGGAAAATGCATCAGGCGATTCGTGTAAAATACCCGCCAAAATTAATTATCGGTCTCAAATTCAAGAGGCCGCGATATCAGTCAGGTCGATTAGAAAAATTAATTTTCGACAAAATCTGCTGAACGGTTTAGCTGTTGGCACGGACAAACAAACAGAGAGACAGACGTTTTGCTGTCATTCGATTTTTCGTTATCATAATATGAATTCTGGCTACACCACGTGTTAAAGGGAACTGGATTTATGCACTTTCTTTTATCGTGCTCTGTAATGAGAGTTTTCTGTCGAAATTTCGTTGTTTCTTCCGCAACATTTCCTAACATTCTCTCTACTGCGTAAGCCGTTGCTCGAAATTAAAAACGTAAGTTATTTGGCAAAAATATTCCTGGTCAGTTGTAGCAGATGGAAGGTAGGCTTTCAACGGACGGTTCCTGACATTCCAATCTCTGGACACTGATACTAGTTTGTGGCATCTGAAGTTAGGTTGACAGTGATGAGAAACAAGAAAAACAGGGAAGAAATTTCATACGCCGCAGCGTAATAAATTTCTTCCAGCGCATGGGTGAATCGTTTCGTCACAACTCTTCACCCAGAGATCTTTATTTATCGTAAGTAGGTTTAACGTACATGCTTTCTATTAAAAATAAGTAAATGAAATGTCCTATCCATGTGTCTTCAAAAATGTGTAAATATTTGTCAACTGTGTTGTGATCATCATATGCTTATTTAATGTTACTTACGTTAGAAAACTGAAGTCCATTAAACAAACGTGTTCAAACATCACAGAGGCCAAAGTCTTTGTGATTAATAACTTTTTCTTCAATAACTCCTTTTTATCTCACTACCCCTCCATTTAAGTACGTTGTACGTACCAAACTACCTCTAATCAACTCCAGAGCCCTTACATAGGGAAAATCTGATTATAGATAAAGAATACAAGAGCGCCCCTTCTCGTGATAAAAAATTTAACAAACTACTCTTACGAAACTAATTATCTGAGCAGTTGACACGCCAGAAATCATTATAAATCAATCTTATTGATGTAAAACTGTAGCTATATTGTGAAAGATTCGTTTCTTTACTGTGTGGCGAGAAACGTTTTATTGAAACGTTAACATTCGTATTTTTCATTTTGTACTCGAAGTGGGATAAGACAGTCTACAGCCAAACACTTCATATATTTTGGTTTCAGAATAGCTTGAACAGAAATAATATATAATTTTATGAAATATGTAGAAACATGCGTTTCTTATAATACTAGTACATTAGAAAAGTTCTGAGTCATAACTTCCCTCGATGTTTCTTGCAAAAAGCGTGGCCTCTCGCCACAAGTGCCCTGGAAGCAGATCACAGGAACGCGGCCTCTAACAGGGCCGGATTTAACTTGGTGGGTGTCCATGTGCTGATTTTTGGTGGAGGCCCCCCATATATATTATATGCAGTTGGCGGCTGACAAAATAAAATCTATGTGTCAAATATGTTTAATTAAAAAAAATTTGCAAATAATTTTGCGTACAATATTTTATTTATAAACCGAATATTTACAACACATTACGTTAGATTATGTGCGTTTAATACTGAATAAATCATAAATAACTTTGAATACTACTAAATAAGTAGATATTCTTGAGACTAAAAATGCATCATGAAATCTAAATTTCAAAAAAATACAAATTACTACATAACAATGAAATTAAAAAGTTTTTGCAGAAAAATAGACCAAAATAAAAAAAATATTTTTTTTATTTGGTGGAGGCCCCTTTTTGGTGGAGTGCCCTGTGCTGCAGCACTGTCAGCACATGCATAAATCCGGCCCTGGCCTCTAAGACAATCGCGACGATTCTCAGTCGCAAACGCCGTCACGCAATAATTATAAACATGCAAATATGACGCGCCGAGAATTCATTCCCCTCCAAATGAGGCTATTAGTATTCTTGAGCCCACCGAAATATCTTCTCGTTCGAAAACATTCAGCAGCACGGGCAGATGTAATAAATGATTTCATATTTGAATTTCAAAACGCACTCCTGATGTTTGTGCAACGGGGCTTCTTCGAGAAGAAAAATGCGGTGGGGCATGTCTGAACGGCGTTGGGCCGCGCCGCAGAACGGTTTCTGAAAGCGGCCGCCGCGGAGGAGCAGTACAGGGAAGCGCGGGGTTGCCAGATTGGGGAGTTGGGTCCCCAAAACGGGGATATGTTTTCGTGTGGGGAAATAATGGGCAACATAAATGGATGGGGGAATGGTTGGAATATTTTGAGAAAGTAATATTAATCGTGAGTCGAGGTGGAAAAAAATTCTCTCAATTATTATGAATAAAAAGAGACAATAGGCATTACTCTCTCACTTTTATGTATCAAAGACAGAAAAATAAACGACAGCCATAGAGAAAGAAAAACGAAGATAGTACAGGGCTTCTAGCAGCTCAAAAGACGATTATTGGCTGGTTTGAATCATTTGAATTCAAGAGGACAGCCAATGGAACCGTCAGAGAAAGCTCATATCGTCGGTACGTTTCTGAAGAATATTTTTTTCTTTCAAAGTTGGGGAATTTGGTTCCATTGGAGAGGTTATTTGGGGACATTCCGTGTAAGTGGTGGAGAAGGAGCTCGCAAGACGTCTGGCAACCCTGGAAGGCCCGCTCCGCCAACGAAACGCTTCTTCTCTTCATATCAGAAGACGTCAGCTTCCTCGCACGTCATTTCCTGGAGCGTGTAAATACTACGCGAAGCGCTTCGCGAGTGGGCGCGCGGCCTTTATCTTCTTGCGCGAGTCTGACAGAGAACTTCGTCTTTCGCTGACTGCTTTGCAATTTCGTCGATGGCGGCGGCTGCTGCTGCTGCTGCTCCGAGGAACAAAAGAATGGCGAACCGACGGCGCAGGTAAGACTGCTCAGAGAGCAACGCGCGAAGCGATGGGCAATGCGGACAGCGCAGACAGGGCATTTCTCTTCACAGCACGAAGCAGCCGAGGAAAAGCGATTATCATAACAGCAATTATTGTTATTAACCATTATATCTGATCAAAAATGCACTATGTTTTGTGTAAATATGCATACATGATAACAACAGTTATCGAGAGGATATAAATAGTTATGTACTTGCATATTTACTTGCGGAAATAAAAATGCAAAGGGAAGGTAAGCTGAGAGGGAACAAAAACGTGGAACGAGAGAGAAGAAATATGTAGAAGAGAAAATTCGCCATGTAATTAAAAAGACCATTTATATTTAAGATATTTAACTACGTTTTAATAAATTTGCCATCTAATCGCTGCCGGAATATTTGTCTTCAGTGAAATATTTATTTTTTACATCTTTCCAACAACAATCAAATCTCTTCCGGCTGCTGATTTGCAATGTGCTTGTAAGATCCCATTTTACTATTCTCTGATAAATCAGCTATCCTTGCTGTGAATCGTCTCCCCAGTTCATTTCGTTTAGACTGCACCCTCAACCTCTTTAATGCAATACAACTGCTCGCGCTGTCTCCGCGTGACAAACGGTTTTACGGATTAATTGATGGAATGGTGTTTCGGGCGCCATAATGCTCAAGTCATTAGTCACCTTGATGTAGTGCACGTTTGTATCAAGAGAGAAGGCGGTTATTTTTCTCCGCTGGATGGTGAGATCCGGCGTCTACCTACCCGTCGGCTTCAGAGGTTTTTCCTAAGCATCACCCTCCCACTCCCACCGTGCTCTAGCTCTAAGCCCGCGATTGGGCCCCTCGCGTGTGCAAGTGGAAGTGTGAGTGAGTAAGAAGTGATGATAGGACAAGCAAGAGGAAGGAAAGATCTTGCGCGGTCCGTGGCCCGTTTGTTAGATTACTACTCCGGCATTAGCGAAACTACGAATACGCAAAACCACGGAAAACAATCGATCAGAGTAGCCGGCCGCTAGAATTCTCTTCCAGACAGCGTTTGAATTCGACGCAGCTGAGGAGCCACAGTCCAAAATCCTTCCGTCGTGGAACCCTAGGATCTCGCGGTCAGAGCGACTGCAGCGCCATCAGTTGATGCCCTGAGCCACCTACGCCGGTGTGTTACTCCATTTTCCAATATCTACCCAAAATGTAATCGATATGCTAAGTTTGTTAGCATGATTATCTAACTTTCGGCGAAAATGGGAAATAGCCTTACGTAGATACAAATCCTTCAGATCTATTCATTTCACTCATAATTTTCGGAATTTTTTAAATTCGGAATATTTCAGAATTACTGAATATCGGTTTCTAATGAAATTATTCTTGATTATCCATGTTAGTTATGACATAAGATAAAGATATTTGATAAATTATTGATATTTTATTTACAAGAACTTTAATAGTGCTATGAAATTGGAAAACATATTAAAAGATGAACTATTTTCTTTATTTTGATACCTGGGAAACCATAATGAAATGAATATGCACCATCACAATGCATTTATACTCAAATTAAAAGAATCATATTGTAATTTTTTAATACCAGCATTATAAATGACCTCTACTGTTGCAAGAAATCGTTCATAATTGGGCATTTTACGAGTACGGCACAAATGATGACATATTAGATCTTACGGCAGGAATGATTGCGTCATCCTACATTCAGGCAATTGCAGCGGGAGAATCGTGGGAAGAAAACGGTAAACAGAACAGCCGACCACAATATTCTAGAACAGATGTTAAGTACCCAAGACGTCACAAGAAAGTTGCTTCGCAAATTAAGCTTGACTTTCTAATAAATTATAATGCTGTTAGAAAAAATAGCGTATGGAACTCGTTTAAAAAGTTGCTTTATTGCATTCGTACAAATTTGATAACTCGCTCCTAACGTCACTCGTGTTTAAAACCTGTACTACTGCAATAAAGCATAATGATTATAAAATAATTGCATAAACTACTATTTTAATTCTACTCACCAATTACCCGTAACACCATCTGCTCCCTGTACGTGTTACTGAAACGATGTCTGGTATATTCTTGGCTATCCGGGACGAGCCCGCGTCTCGGTCAATTGTGCTGTCGTTTCGGCCATCTTGCTGTGGACTTCTTCAGGGCTATACTGCTGCCAAGAGGTTGGCGTGTCTCATCTTATAGGAAAGGGGCGCGTGAGCCGACTGGGTGCATCGGCGACCAATAGGAGGAGGGCGGGTGACCGTGATTGGCGGGCGATGGCGGGTGACCAGACGAGGTGGGGGAGGGAAGTGGTGATAGACACCTGGAAAATGCATCTGTGTGGAGGGGAACGGCGGAAATGCCGAAAAAGAACGGCCTAAAGAGCGGCCACATCATTGGCCGTCCGCGGGGGGGGGGGGAGGGAGGTGTCTCCGCGGGGCGGGACCGGGTTGGCGGGAGGCAACGGCCCGACTCCAGGAGTTGTTAGGGTCCGTCTCCATGATGTCTGGTAGACGTGTATTATCCAAACAATTATTGCTTGGATTTTCGTGTTTGCCTTTCGCAGATCTGTTCGTAGGGAACGCATTTCCGGTTGAGTCCCCCCTGCCCAGTCGCAATAGCGAGGCAAACGAAAAGGGATTTCGTCCGTATTTTCGGGGTCGCTGCGCCGTCCATTCGCAGAACTCGTTTGTTCGTTTTACGCCTTCACCGCCGCGAACGTTGCACCTTCGGCCTCGCAGCCCCATCGCACCGGATCGGGAGCTTTGCCCTCGGTCGCGCGTCGTCATTGCGGTCACGTGGCCGGGGAGGCGGCGACTGTTCGAGTGCCCCTTGTCGTGGAGGGGCAGGGCGCTTTTACCCTTTCTTTCGCGCTGCTCTCTCTGCAATTTGCACTCTCTTCCTTTCCTCTCTTTTCTCTTTGGGCCTGGCTCTTTTCTCTTTGGGCCTGGCGCTCCTTATCTTTATCTCCCTGTCTCGGTTTCTTTTTCTTTATCACTCTCTTCCTGTCTCCTCCTCATCCTCTCTACCCCTCGCCATCCCTGACTTCTTGGCTGTCCGGGGTGGCGCCGCGTCGTTGGTTCAAAGGGCCGACGTTTCGACTGTCGCTGCGCGTCTGGTGTAAAAATCTCCAGAAATCATGAACTCG